>WJFB01003663.1:0-12461 GCA_009870185.1 Pygmarrhopalites habei | reverse complement strand
GTATTCAATTGATGAAGGACACTTTTCTCTTTTCCATCCTCCTCTATTCTCACTCCCCTTTTTTCTGTAGGCCTTGACCGAAATTTTATTTTCCCCTTCTCCCTCCCTCTCTCTTTTTTTGTACATCCAGAAAGACAGTTTCTTCCTTTCAAAATGGGTCCAAGAGAACAAACGTAAAGAATTTCAAATCAAATGAGTTTCATTCATCCTCCTTTCTTCTCCTCCGTCCTCCTCCACAGTCTTTCATATTTCATTAACTGTGGAGAAAGTTTTTATACTAAATCTTTCATCACGCTTTCTTTCCATAATCTTTCTCCATGCCAGGCATGGAGAACCGGCTCGCCTGTTCGTCCAACGTCCCGCCGCCGTGCATTATGCAGTTTGCGCACAAACCATAATGTGCGGAAGAAGATGAGGAGGAGGATCGAATTCAAATTCACTGTCATTCCTCCAAAAAGAGGAGTGGAGGAGGAGGAGGAGAAAGAGAAAGAAGGGGGGAGGAGGAAGATGTTGGAGTTGGATCCAACTTTTTTTCCCATCTCAAAAAAAGAATTCTATTTTTGGATGACAAATGTCAATGGTCGACTATCTCTCTCTTTTCTCTGGTGGCATGTGTGTGTTTGGGGGGATGGGGAAAGCTCGACTCAGCTTCATTGACAATGTTATTCATACCCCATGCCATCCACAACAACTACAATCTCTTGTATCTACAAAAATACACTCCACACACACACACACACCGACTGACGGCACATCTTGTTAGCCAACTGTCCCGGGTGTGCGTGTGTTTGTGTGTGTAGATGCCAATCTAATGATAAATGTATTTTTTCTATTATTTATAGAGATGTTGTATGGAAGAGAAAAAGAAAAAGAGGAAGAAATGCGGCTGGAGAGAAAGCAGAGGAGATGGATGGATATAGAAATAGGTAGATAATTGGGTGAAAAACTTTGTATGTGGTGCACGTCGAGGGTAACGAAGCGAGTGGAAATCGATCCAGTCTACTCTACTCTCTCTGTATCTTCCTCCTCCTGTCCTCCTCCTCCTCTATCTCTTCTCTGTCTCAGAACTTTCACTCCCTCCTCCTCCCCTCATCATATGCTCTCTCATATTATATGTTATGATATCAAGGTGGATGAGGTGGTAGTTCTACATAAAAAAACAACTTGTCCAAACATGCACAATGTAGATTAGGCTTTCTCTCTCTCTCTCTCGCTTTCTCTTTTGAAAGAATGCTCCTTGCATTCCAGAACACGGTTCGGTGTTCGGTGTGGTGTGTGTGTGGGGTGTAGAGGAAGCAGGGTAACAGCACACTTGTTCACAAAAAAATTCTTTTTATACGCCACCCGGCTATTACGTCGTCCCCTCTTTGTGTGAGAGAGAGGGAGTAAAAATGTTTAAGAGAAAGTCCAATATATAGACTTTATAAGGAGGGAAAAGTATAGGGAAAGATGAATATAATTTTCATGGAGGGCTGACCTTATTCGCAAATTTCAAGAGTGCAAAGTTGTGAACTAAAAATAACCCCCGTCATAAATCTAATGGAGGAGGAAGGAAGCACACACACACACACACTAGCCTCCGTTTCACAAATTTCCAGCTCCAGCTCCAACTCCTTGAGAACCCTTCACTTTGAATGTGTGTGTGTGAGTGTGTTTTTTTGGGCAAAATAGGGTTTTATGAACCCCCTGTCTATTTTTGCATTCATGTCAAGCCGTGCAGGGAAAAGAGAGAAAGAGAGAGAGAGAAGGGGAGAATGGAGGGGTACACATGTAAGGAAATTTGTTGCTGTGTCTTATACCTCTCTCTCTCTCTTCCACACTATATACACTTGTCTACACACACACGTACAAGAGTAGACACTGCATGTTGCTTTTGCCCCCTTTTTTTCAACACTTGTCTTGTACTTTGTTCTCACCGCTTACTCTAAATTCTACCTCCCTCCTCCTCCGATACTAACTTTTTATGTGAGTCTTCATGGTAGTTTGAACATCATGCCATGATCATCATTCTGACGATAATGTCCGCTCTTGTTTTCATCATCTTCCTCTTTCGGAGGAGGGAGGGAGGAAGAAGAGGAGGAGAGTCAGGTAGGAAGAGAAAGTATAGAGGAAGAGAAAGCAAGACTTTATAAAGTGATAATGACAAGAGATGTGAGTGTGGGTGTGTGTGTGTGTAGATTGGCTGTGTAGAAATTAACTCAAGGAAATTAACAGGTTCTTGACCTCCCTCTTTCTCCCGTGACTCCATCTTACAAAACCGGAGTGGCCGTCGCTCCTCAAATTTTAAGACAAAATACAGAGAAAGGAGGAAAGAAGAGAAGTGTAAATAAGAGGCTGGTTGGAATGGGACTGGAATGATTGTGTGACAAATGAGCCGTCATTTGATTCCATTACGTCCATCAACCCAGACGTGCTTCACTAATGTAAAGGTAATGCCAGGTGTCGGTGGGAAGAGAAAAGAGATTTGGAATTCACAGAGTAATGGGAAGAAAGTAGGCATGGCTTATTTTCTCCTCTGTTCACTTCTGTTTCTAGTGGTGGTGAGCGTGTGTGTGTGTGTGTCGGAGATGGAGCATAGGGTTTTGAGTATCCTGAGGCTTCCACCTTTTTTCATAAATCATGTAATGGTACACTTGAAATAACTTAGACTTGACGTTATTTCGGTTTTTTCCTCTTCTTCTTATCATAAGCACTTTCTCTCTCTCTCCAGGACAGACACGAACACACACCTGGATGGCTTCTACCTTTTTTGGAAGACGACATCTTTCCAATAAAATTTTGGATTATATAATGACATCTCTCTTTCACTCCCTTTTGATGATTTTCGTGACATTGCTCGAAGCGTATCCTCGCCCCCGTCTCACTTTCTCTCTCTCTCTCTCTGCATTTCCGATTCAATATTCATTTGGAACTGTGTGGGACGCGGAAGGATGTTCAGAGAAGATGATCCGTATAATAATCAAAATTATTGTGAATTCTCACAGACATTTCTACTTTCCCCGAGATGCTCTCATGACGTAATATGTAGATCAGCTGCTGGTATATATATTTCAGAAATTTTACCAATCAGAAAAAGAAGAAAAGCCGAGGGGCTGAGTGAAAGGTAGAGAAAGTAGGAAATTCGAGAAGGGAAAGGAATTGACCATGTGTTATCATGGAATTGTATGAGATATTAAATGAGGAAAAATGGTCTGGAGAGACTCTCCATTTGTGTACACATATTAAAATTTAAACCCACCAAAAGGTGAGAGATGAAATGAGTGTGTACGTGTGTGTGTGAAAGTCTATTTCCTTCTCAATACTCAGTCATCCACATTTTGGCAGGCGTATGACAGACTTAAGTAGGGAGGAGGAGTCAGGGAAAGTCCTATTAGCTTCTCTTTTTTAAAAAAAGAAGAGAATACACAAGACCTCAAGGTGTATGTAGGGAGGGAGAGAGAGAAAGTAAGGAAAAGCAAACATGAATGGCTCTTTCATCTCTCCCCTACTCTCCTCATGGAGAAAGGGAGGGCCATTTCCATTTTCCTGGTAGAGAGGGGGAAAAGAGAAATTTCCATCTATTCATCCAGTCCCATGCTAGCCATGCATAGTAACAAGATTAGGAAATTAGAAACTCGTTTAACAAAGTTAAACTTGTACCTCTTAACCTGACGTACATACATTTAATACTACACGTAAGTTTTCACTGTATATTTTCTATAATATAAACAGACACACACGCCCGTATCGTATTATGGGAGTAGGGAACGGTGGCAGATCAGGCGGCGGGTGGCTGCTTGACTTGACATGGCGGGGATTCACATGCGAAGTAAAAGGTTAAAGCCTAGGGGACTTTACAAATTCTGTTTTTTTCTCTTTTTCCATCCCTTTCCTTCCTCACGGCATCCAAATCGACTGACTGACTTCTGCTTTGTTTTGCGTGTTCTATTTTTTTAAAAGCTGAGAACAAACCATCACTTTCACCCTTTGTAGGGAAATTCCTTCAATTTTGTGAAAAGACAATTTTTAGAGTCCCTTTTGAAGGAATTAATCCAATTTGTTTATTTACATCTATTTTTGAACGACAGCTAATCTCTTTTTTGAAATATGGTGATTCTGACCTATGACATCACAAGTTAACTTTCACTCACTCACTTTCTGGCTGTGAGGAAAGTATTTTTAAAGAATGAAGATGACGAAATAGAAAGTCGTCGTCCTCGTCTCTGGGAAAATTAACACATTTTCATGGGATGGTCAGGGTCAACACAGAGAGAGTGAATTGGATGATGGATGAAAGAACTGTGTCGTGTCGTGCCGTGTAGGGTGTAGTGTTTGTGTGTGTGTGTGTGTAAAATTACATCCAATTTGGTTCTAAAAACAAGATTTAAAACCTCCATTCACTCAATCCTACACAAATAGGAATAAGAGAGACACACACAGAGGTTTTATATGTAAATATTTTGCGTTGAATCCAGTTCCTCCCCCTCTTTCTCTTTCCCTCTCTTTCTCTTTCTTTTTTGGCCTACATGCTAATATTAGAAACCCGTAATTTGATTATTTGGAGCAAAGAGTACACGTAAACCCATGTCAAGTCAGTGTGTGTGTGTGTGTGTGTGTGACGGAGTAGTATGCCATTTCGTAGTGAAATAGTGGAGTTGATAAGGAACCGAAGGGCTTGGGAGTGAGAGCGAGAGAGAGAAAGCCTATTTTGTATATCCTATTTGTGTAATAATAGAGTCCAGTGGGGGAAAGTCTGTGACAATGGAATTGTCGCCGCTGGTGTAATTACCATTTACCATGTTTTAGATCTGTACTCTCGGCCCTCACTCCCCGACTTTCTCCGTCACTTGCTTTCACCCTCTCCCCCTTCCCCTTTCTCCTCTACTTTGAGTGTTTGAGGGCAAGAGGAGCAACAGTAAAAAATTGTACCCTAGTTTGACTTTACACTCCCCCTCTTTTCCTCTCCTGTCCTCTCCCTCCACACACACACACACACACACACTGTAGGGTATGAGATGGGGAAGAGTGGAGTGGACTGGAGGAGCCGTGGGTTTTAAGTGCATATAATAAGGGCTCTCTTGGGAAACAACAACCTGGGTGGAAGAGATAAAAAAATGGGGAAAGAACAAAACGAGAGAGAGAAAGAAAGTGGAAAAGAGAAAGAGAGACTCGGCGTGTAGCACGCAATCTATTTATTTTTTTCTACACAATTTAACGTCACCCATATTTGACTAGAGTAGAAAAAAGGGAAGAGAGGAGAAGAGAGACTTGAAAGCCGAAAGGTTTGACATTATATAAAGTACAGGTAGAAAAATAGAGGGTGGAGGGGGGAACTGTTCTTGTAATATATTGATTGTAACTCAATCGGGCTTCTGTTGCGATTACGTTCATTTTGGTTTTTTAGGGAAGGATGGAGAAAGAGAGAGAGAGTGGGGGTGGGTGGTGACGGCGTGTAGATTGTGTAGTTTGGGAATCAGCCTGTTGGATCTAAAAAAGTGAGGGAGAGATGTACAACATGGAGTTGATTGTATGTTACGGTACTAGAATGTTTTTTTTTCAACCATAGACTGTAAGGTACACCAACCATGATGTATTTGGGTTCTATAATGTGAAGACTTTGCTACAGGTACTACTACTATGTACTACTCTTGTACCTTGCTTGCGTCAAAGGAGGAGGTGGAAGAGGAGGAGAAGGAGGAGAACTGAAACCCTGGGACTGAAGGCAAACAGATTAACCAATGTGCTTTAATTGAAAAATAAATGGGTTGTTCGGTCTAAATTTCCTCGAATCTTTTTCTCCCTCCCTAGTCAATGTAATTAGGCTTATTGCTTCTTACACGAATTCAATAATTTCTCCCGTTTTTTCTCTGTTTGTTGTTGTAACAAGAAAGGTTTCTCTCTTCCCTGAGTGTAACTATGTAGCTATGTAGGATGCTCGGTGTAGAATTGTTAAGTAGTTTTGTATTATTTATGAGGATTCTACTCGATTCCCTATTTAATTTTTCAACAACACGGATATATATTTGCGTGACGGACTTTTGTGGCAAAGATTAAATCAACGAAATATTGAGATGGTCAATGAAGGTCGAAGGAAGAGACTTGTTGGAGAAAGCAAGGAAGGAGTGGAGCGATACAGACGTCCTTGGACAAAACAGGAAACTTGAACGCAATTTTTTTTCTTGTTGACATTTCTCAGAGAAATTTTCTCTCTCTCATCGAAAATGACATCATATTTCACATCAGGGATAACCTCTTCCAGTACGGTGACCTCCATGAACGTGGATCCGACCGTGACCAGTGATATTGACTTCAAAGTCAAGAGAGGTATTTTTTTCTATTTATTTTCCATTTGCAAAAATCCATCAATTCCATTTTACCTTGTCGGGAAAATTACTAAAACCATTTTGTTCTTCGTTTTCTAGGAATTGGACGTCTTTCTGAGAATATACATATTCTAGCAAATGAACCTTCATTGGCACTATTTTGCATTCAGGTGAGTCTAGTAAAAATCCATACACTGGCTTGTTTCACATTTTTGTCAATACATTGAACTGTTGTAATTGATTTTTTTCTATCTCTCTTACAGGAACATGTACGCAAGGAAATTCCCAATATAATCAAACAGAAACATGAGTTTCACAACCAAAAGAACCATCTCCAAGGGACGATTTATGATTGTGACTACTCAATAGCGTAATATTTATTTACTCTAAAATTCTATTTGTTCTGTGTGGTATTCTACAAATTTTATAAAGTAGTTTTTAGAATAATGTAAGAATAATGTGCATGGTCATCATTTATGACGTGCTAGGAAAATTTGGAGGTTCTATTCTCTCCTCAAATATGCAGGAATGCTAATTCCATATTTCTCGAAAGTTTATTTTAAATATGCTACTCAAATATGCCTACCTTTGAAATTTTGGAAACAAAATTTCTTTCATCTATTTTCATTCTGTCTCGCTCTCTTCCTTTCTACGTCAATGTGTTGACTTATAACTTGTTCATGTCTGGCTTTGAGTTAGGAGGAATGTATATTGAAAACTCGTACGTCTTTTGCGATGAGCATTTGTCAATGAATAATAAGGAGGAAGCAAGTTTTTTTTTGTTGACTTTTGTAGAGATAGGAAAAACACCTACATGTCCTAAAATTACTGTGTCTCTTCACGTCTACTCGGAATTTTATTCTAGAAACGTCATCATGATGCACAAAACTGAAATGTGTGGATGTTGGTTAGAGGCCATATTTCTTTTTGTACTTTGACTGTGTGTTTGTCTTCCCACGCTACATTTTGATAATTCACATATATTTATGAATTATTTTGAGTGGATTTCCTTCATTCATGAAGTTTCTCTACATTTATACTAATATAAGAACTCTTGTATGTTTGTTGTTTGGAAGCGGAAGAACTTACTACCTGATTATTATTTCAGGTTAACCACGTTTTTTAAAAAAACGAAAGTACTTGGTGCTAGTTTGAGAAATATGTCAGAATTGTGTGGGATCGTAGACAACTGTGGAAGACCATCAAATTGGTCTGACTTCCACAGAGTGAGTACGGCTATTCCAAAAGACCATATTCAATTTTCGTAATGGATATGAGTTGTCCTCTCCAGCCGTGTGTGTATAAATATGGTACACAGTACACACACACAACAGAGTAGACGAGTGGGAGGGAGAGAGGATATTATAAAAAATATGATGCGATCTCCTATTGAAATATCCTCGGCATCCGTTTACTAAGCATCTTCCCTACAGTTAGCCGACTGTCTCCGGTTACCACCTTTCCGCATCTCATTCATCCTTGTACATCGTTGTCTATCTCTTTTATCTTTTTTTTACCCTTTCGTTTTCTTTTTCCCTCCTGTACTTACTCTCTGTATCCACGAGGAGGTACCCTGACCGTGCCAATATATCAATTACAAGAATAGGAAACCGATTTCTAGTTTTCAGTTCCAATTTCAAATGACTTGTCCGAACTAGGGAGCTTCAGCGATATGGAGGAGGATACGTCAGAAGAGATTTGTGACCACGACATCCTTTCCTTGTACATACATTATGTACTAACAAGAAAGAAGCCCCCTGTATTCATGACTATCTTTAGCACCAGATTTCTTTTCTCTATCATCTCTATTTACAGTTGAAGATTGGGGAGTTTCGGGTTAGGACTTTGTCGAATGAAATAAAATAGAATTCTTGAAATAAAATTGTATTTGTACTTTGCATCTTACCCATCCAGTATATTTTTTATATTGATTTACTTGTTTGGTCTTGTTGGACAGGGGGGAGTACAGATACACATGACTCGAGAGATGTGACTGGAGAATAGAAAGTGGAAAATGGAAACCAAATAAACATGTCAATGCTAGAAGGTGTGTCTGTCTGTGTACTCACTCCCACCATGTAACATTGTGTGTGTGTGTGTAGGAAGACGAGGTAACATTGAATGAGATGATATATACGAATATCCAACACAGTGTACACTACTGTACTGTACACAACACACTCTCTCTCACACACATACAAACGTACGAGGGTAAAGGGAACGAAAGTAGGATAGTTGTTAAACTTTTTCTCTTCTCTCTCTCTCTCTCCTTTTTTTGGAAAATGTAAAAGAACATGTATAATGGAGGGAGGTTGTGTGCTTTGAATCTCTGAAAATGGATGGATGTCACACATATTTTTCATACCACCCCACACACACACACACTGTCTATGAATGTCTCGAGTCACTCAGGACAGTAAGCAGGAGAGAGAGAGTTGGGAAGCTAGCATGTATGTAGCTTTAATGGTATTTTGTGGTCCTCTGTCAGTCTTGTGTGTGTATGATCAGGGTGACTGTCTCTCTACATGTATGTACAAACGTCACATGGTATAAACATTGTGATTGCCCTGTCAACAACATATAGGTAGAGAGTATTTGTGAATCTTCCATGCATATGGATGAATTCAATATCCAAGTACACATTCTTCAGTGATAGGTGTACAAAGATGAACCGAGTCAATTTCCAAGCAACCAGTCCATTATACTCCCATTCTATATACACACACACATTACACACGGAAAATTTTCCATGCTTTCAGCTTAGGGTCTAAGGATCAAGAATGTCCTCTCTTTTTCATACACTGACGGTTATTATGATGTAGCATGGTGTGCAAACTTTGTGTGTGATATTCCTCATGGAATAATACATAGAGTTAGTTCTCAACATCTCTCTCTCTCTCTTCTACATATATTTACTTTTGTCACGAAGTGATAGGGAGAAAAGAGAGGTGGAGAAAGTGTGAGAAGGGTACTTTCTAACCTGAATATAATATTGGATTGAATTGAATTTTTTTTTGTTCTGGAACTGAAGCTAAGCAGCATAGAGAGAGTGTGGAGCGAGCATGTCATCATCACTTTCTCCTCTATGATGATGAGCTAGTTTTTTTTCCATCCCTTATAACATTATAGGAAAGGATAATATTTCTGATACACACATTTTTTTTTGTTGATACAAAATCCTGTTTGATGGGGCTAAAAGATATTAGGTTCACTCCCTCCCTCACCTGTGACTTTTTGACGGGGATATGATGTTGATGTGAAATTTTATCCTTCCTTTTTTTAGAAATGAATTGTTTATTGACCTTGTTGGAAGAACATGCGGGTCAACTCCACGAGCTGAGATTGAGTCATCAGTGCGTGTGTGTGTGTCTATTACGTGATATCATTATTATAGTCTCAAGGAAGATTGGAGGAGGAGAAAAAGACCTTTCAATGATTAGCTTTGGGCTGAGCTCTACTCTGGTGAGATGAAACCGATTGGACGGAGAAAGAGAGAGAGAATGGAAGGGAATTGCATGGGAGGATACTATCCTCAGGATAGTAATGACAGTCCTGAGTCTCATTCATTTCCATGGTGGTGGTTCAAGGGAAAGTGGACACCGGGGCACAATATTTCTCACGTTCACGTCCACACAACATCCATGGGTGTGTGTGTGAGAGAGAGAGAGAGAGAGAGAGAGTGGACGTAGGATGAAGATGGGATAAGCTTGGATGAAATATACAGGTGGAGAACATCTTGACATGTTTAGATACTCTCTCTCTCTTGTGTAGGCTCATATTTAAATGTGGAGGATGATTGTTTGTTGGGGAGTCTCTACAGAGCTCTGACCTCTTGACGTCTCCTATATATGTCCTAGTATATCAGCTTTATAGTGTCACAAAAAGTGAGTGTGTGACATTTTCCGGGGTTTTTCCTCTTTCCTCCCTCGACCCTCTCTTTTCTCCTCTTTATCTCTCTGTTCCATGATCAGATTTTTTTTCTGATCTTGGGGGAAGATTTATCCGGGGATTGTGTATTGTGTGTGTGTGTGGGATATTATATTTTTCTTGTGGCGATCCAGTTAGTTTAGCGTAAAAGTGGGGTTGATGGACGTTCCTCCATACATAGTCTAACATATGTGAATGTAGAAATATTCTTTTTTGTGTTTTTCCTCAAGAAATCCTGCCACATTTTTCATCTTGTCTAGGATCAAAAGTTGTTGTTATTGTCCTTGTGTGTGTGTAAATATGATGTGAAAGTATATAATATTTTGAAAAAATGAGATTCTTTCATGTATCTCTGGACCCAGAAATGCTGACGAGACACTGTGGAAGGAGATGATTCTATTACATATTGTTTTGATGTGGATTATTGAGTTTGTTCTGACTATTTGCACAGTTTGTATAAATAATCCTTTTTTTTCTTTTTTCTCTGTTGTCTGTGTTTGTAGGGCGGTCAAGTCGATTGAGAAATCCCGGGAGCAATTTGACTCGATTCAGAATCATTTGAAAAATGCTCTATTCATTAAGCAACAACTTAAATACGACGAGAGTCGGCGGAAAGTAAGGACAACCATCAATATGTAATACCTACGTCGTATGTAGCACATACCTAAGCCCTACATACATACACACACACACACAATGATTACATATGACATTATTATGTATTTTGTCTGAATGTTATTCCTGGTACTCTAGTGGTTTTCCATTTAAATTTTATATGATTCCACTCCGTCATTTCCCTCCGCTTTCATCATTTTCCTCAACTTTTTCATGAATGTGAATTTAAACTAAAGTCTTTCCACTCGTCCCGTGTTTTGTTTTTCTCTCCCCTCCGCTCCTCCTCCCTCCCTCCCTTCCCTCCTTTCACCCTAGTAGTAATAATAATAAAACAGCGGGGCTGTGGGTGTGTGTTCAGTCCTCCTTATGTTATTTTATCCTGTGTTTTGTAGGAGGGTAGAAAGTTTGTCGAAATTGAAATTTTGCAACGATGATGACACTCACTTAGCAACAACCACATTCCCTTTAATGTAAAATGATGAAATTGTATCCTTTATTTTATTTCCCAGAATTGTTTTTCCTAGCCCTCTCCTTGAATATACATATTTGTCTCTTTATGTGTGTGTGTGGGTCTGTGTGTTGGAACTTTGAGAATGAAAACAAGATTATTTGGAAAGGATTTTTTTTAAAACTACTAATCCACTTGTGTCTTTTTTCTTCTTCTAGGCTAACGAGAAGAAACGGAAATCCTAACTCTTGAGTCTCGACCGACTCTTACCTACTACTGCCGCCTACTTTTCAACATTTATTTATGGTCCTCCTCAATGTCTTGCGTTTGTTTACCTTTTACAATGATATTATTTAAATATTACTACGTAATACTACTATTTTTTTTTTTTAAAAAAATATCCTTTTGGATACACAAATTGATGACGAATGTCAAGTACGTGTGTGCCTGAGTCGTCAAGGACTGTAATATGATAATCTCAAACTGTAATTTTAATATTATTTAATTATTTTTAGAAGAAAAATGTTGACTGCCATTTTTTAATCACTAAAAAAAGTGACTTACTTATATCAAGTAGTATTTTGTGATATGCTCTAGTTTTCAATCTTGTCACAAAGGTTTTGGAATTGAAAATAAATGGAAGGTGCAATAATTGCACCTTACAATACTTGACATCTTAATTCGTCTGCGTGGTTCATTTATCGATAGGGGAAAGAATAATTTGAGGAGTAATGTCAAAGAATTTAAAGGTAGATTGGAAAAAATAATGTGGTTGCCCTCCGTACACACACAATTCACTCAAATTTCTTCTACATTTGAGTAGGTTAGATTGGAATAGAGTGTGGAAAGGAGGAAGATGTTGAACCTCCCTCCTTCCCTCCGCAACAATTGTCTTTTCCTGGTCTAGTTGGTGAAAGTGGGAAGGAGAGTGTGAGTGTGTGGGGAAGGGAAAGTGAAATAGTACCCGCTAAATGTTTTATTATGTGTACGTGGAAAAGTGGGTGAGGTGTGTAGAAATTTCGAGGAATTAGCTAGTGCCAGGAATAAATGTGGAAGAATTTTGAATTGGAAATAGGAGCTGAGATGGGGAGAAAGGTGAGAGTGTGTGGATGTGTGTGTGTGTGTGTGTGTGTGTGTGTGTGTGTGTGTGTGTGTGTGTGTGTGTGTGT
>WJFB01003661.1:0-12476 GCA_009870185.1 Pygmarrhopalites habei | reverse complement strand
CCCCCCCCCCCCCCCCCCATCTCCTCCCCTAACCACTACAAACACAAATACACAACACACACACACGCTCACACTCACTAAAAAGAGAGAGAAACACTGCCGGGATCCAAGTGCACACACATTTAAACGTCTCTTTGAACACAAAAGGAGGTAGAGCACATGACGTCGAAAATATCTTACGACATCCTCCTCCTTGAGTTCACATTTGAGTAAATAGAAAATGAAGGTGAAATGAATAAAAGAAATATTTTGCAACTGAAATCAAATCCAGGATTCTCCATTTTGAAAAGCTTTCCCGCGCCACTCCACCCCCACAACTCTCTCTGTAAAAAATGGACTCAGACAATCCTTGATATCTCCATTCCAAATGGAAGACTAAAGTAGGAATTGATTCCATACTCTTCATCTCCTTATTCCATCTCTCTCTCCCTCTCTCTCTTTTATGGATAATGTGGGTGCTGATGCATTATTTTCATTGTGGATCGGAGATGGAGATTGGGAAGATGATGAGTTGAGAATGCCGCGAAGAGGAAAGTCGAGCCAAAAAGAGAGGAAAGAATGGCTCGTCTGTTGGGGCGGACTGAGTTGGCCACAAAAGATGGAGATAAATCGTGGAGCACTTGGGATCTTTTTATCATCAAATTTGGCACAATACAACACACACAGACACACATAGAAAGAGAGAGAACAGAGGAGAAGACATAGGATGAGAGGATGAAGCATAATATCCAAACAAGAGAGTAGAGAGAGAGAGTCACTGAAAGGAGTCATTCATCTCACTCGTCAGCAATTACCTCACAATTTCCCCCAATCACTCACCACCAACACACTTTCTCTCTCCCCGCGAAATTAGGAGGAGGAGGAGACGGACAAAAAGTACTCATAACAAAGTTGTCTCATGTCTGACCTGACTACCACACATCACATCATGGCCAAAGTATATTAGAGTGTGTGTGTGTGTGTATGGTTATGGCTTGGCATGTTGGATGGTTAAGAGGGAGAAAGTGAAAAGTGAGTTAGTGAATTGAAAAAGCCAAAAAATGAAAGACCATTTATTTGTACTGGAGGAGGAGGAGAGAAAGGAGGGGGACTGTACACTTTGGGAGAGACTTTATCTACTTGCATTGTCATTTCCCATAACTCCTCCGTGTGTGTGCCTCCCAGTTGTCACGACGCACCATCTGTACCTATACAACCACGACATTTGTGTGTGTATAATGTGGGTGTACAAAAGTTGTACTGTGGCTCCTCTTATAGAGCAATGTCTGATGATGACAAACTATCCTGTTTTCCCTTCCTTTTCAATACATTTTATTAGACTCCATCTCATCTGTCGACAGTAACATTAGGCGGGAAGAACAATCCAATCCAGGACAAATGACGGTTGTACATGGAACCTCTTTCTGTCTCTCTCTCTCTCTCTCCCGCACCCATCTCTCCCGTCTGTCCAACAAACGTACCTACATACTAAATATTATTTGTTTTCTCCCTCTCTACAGTCCATAAATTAGACCATCACGTCATGACACGTATTCTCTCTCCAAAATATTTCCCCTTTTTTAAATGGCGAATTGGACTTACCATTCTACTCGACGACGACGATTGTTCAGCCATCCGTCATTTTTCATTCCCCTCCTCCTCCCTGCCTGTACAGAGACTCCTCTGCGCACATTCACTTGTATTTATAGGATGTGGTCGTGGGATCTTCTCTCCCTCTCTCTGACTGTGTGTTTGTGAATTTATGAGTTGCATAAATTCCCTTTTTGCACACAATCATCTCTACCCGGTTTTCCCCACCTCTGCTTTATTCTATCCCCCCTCCCCACTTTCTGTGTGCTCTTTTCCATCAACTGCAGAAGCTAAAACCAAAGCGGCTGTCAGGAGCATTGGAAACTTCACACACACACACACCTTTCAATATTTTCCTATATATTTATGGGGATCTAAAAACGGGGAGGAGGAGGACTTGAGCTCAAGATCCTACATGAAGGGAATGGGGGAAAGTGAAAATGTAATGTTATGACACTTTCACTCCAATTTATGGCTAAGCTATTCCAGTTCCATCCATACCCCTCAAATTGCTCCACCACCAAAAATAAAATAAAATGAAAAGAGGGAGACCAGACAGCAGAGGAAACTTATGCCCCAAAACCCTTGCCAGCTTAGCTCTTCCCCTTCTTCTGTTTTCTCCCAAGTGGAATCCCAACAGGGAAGTTCATGTATCAGCTGACTCTTTTTTCACTTTAACCCCTCACTCTCTGTCTCTCTTCCCCACCAAAAAGGCAATCTGCTAAATTGGAAGATAAGGGTAGGTCGTGGGTATTGACTAACTTTTTTATCCCCTCACTTCTTTTTCCTCTTTCAAGATTTGGAAGCCAAAATTCCTTCCTCGGGTTTTTCTCCCTTTTTCCTTTTTCTGATATTTTAGGGTTGCGGGCCGTGGGGCATGGAGAGAGAAGGCGAGGAGGGGAGGGGTAGAGTCTTTCCCTAAAGGTTGTGTTTACTTAAATACAAACCGTTAACTTGCACAGACTTTACTAGTTTCGTACTGTTTTTGGCTGCTCCTCCTCTCTTCGTTGCTTCTCGTTGGTTGCTACTGAACGGGAAAGGTCAAGCGGGAAGGTGAAGCGTTCATCACTATTTGATGAGAAAACCTCGGCTTTGTTTTCACCATATTTTTCTTGCCCCTCCTCCTCCTTCTCCGTAATGTTTCTTTGCTCAAAGCAATGATTTATCTTCGTGGCAGTTCAATAATAAAAGTTTACGAATTCTACACACTCGAGTAGAGTGGAGGAGTGTGTAGAGGTAGAGAAGTACAAGGAAAACACGGAGGAATGCCCGGAAAATTTCAACTCTATTTACAGCCTCGTGCTGTTTTCTCCTCCTGTTTTTCTCTCCTTAGCCGACCAACCTACATTCGTAAAGGGTAGGTCGTGGTATTTTTTTAATGAGAACACTCTTTTTTTCATCTTCCGGATCTGATTCGGGACTGGAGGGAGAGAAAGTGAAATCAGGACACACATTCTCTTTGGTTGATTGTTTGCGTGACTGGGGGCGGTCAAGTGTGTGTTGATAATTTATCTATTCAAAATTTGACATTATTTTCCCCCCGGATGGACCGTGGTCTCTGGTGCTTGGTACACACACACACAAACTCACATTTTCCTTTGAAATGGGTGTATGGAGAAAAAATTGTGAGGAATTAGAAGGATTCAAGGCCATGAAGATTCGGGGAATGACCTGCCACAAATGTAGAGAGAGAGAGAGAGAGGGAAACGGGAGGGAATGGAGGATGGGTTGGGTGAGCTGGAGCGTTTCCTTGCCTGCGCAAGGAGACATGAGAAATGTCTCAGCAAGTCAGTTGGAGCGGAAGGAGAGAGAAAGTGAAAAGAAGAAAAACTATTTTCCCCCCGTTCCTCTTCACAAATTAACTGATACCAGCTGAGGTCAGAAAGACAAAAGATGCTGACACTGACAAAATGGAGACGATTGTCATTGACAACAAGAGAGAGAGAGAGAGAGAGACAGTGTGTCTGAGGGGGGTTCATTCCCTTTTCGGAGTGATGGGTTTCATCTGTGCCAGAGTAAAGGGACGATATGGATGAGTGGTGGTGTGTGTGGAATTCTGACTGACTGACACCTGAGTGCCCCCCATCCATTGTTTTTCTAGACATTTACAAATACAGAGTGTCAAGAGGTAACTCTCATGAGGATTTATCATTCAATCAATAACGAATATATTACTCCGTGTCTTTGTTACAACATAATATAATAAAAAGCGCGAGCGCTTTCTCTCTCTCCCCCACCATGCTCACTGCGTGTGTTCTTTCTGTATGGGAGAAAGCTAGCAATTAGGCAATTAAAAACAATAGAAAGGGAGAGAGAGAAATTTCAAAATCATTTTATGACCCAAGCTAAATGCCCCGTGTAATTTAACACATATAAACTGAGAATGGGGTGTTGAGATGATGGGGAGTTTGTGAGACGAGGGAAAAAAGTTTTACAAAATAATTGCTCTGGACATTTATGACCCCTCTTCGCTCTCTCAACATAATTAATGAGGGGGAGAGAAGGGAGAGGGGGGACGTACCGTGACCAAGTCCAACCACCGCCCTCACGCTAATTTTTACTAGACTCCGTCCTCACGGAAACATCATAAACCCAGCGTCCGTCCCTCTTCGTGCTCATGACCCACATTCCGAATGAGGAGACATACACATGTACAATTTTAGACAGAGAGAGAGAGGGAGAGACAGAACTGTGCTCCTTTTTGGAAAAGTTGACTTTTAATTGCCCAAAACGCTTTTCCCACCCAGACCCTACCTCCACTTTTATGGGTTCCACGCAACTTTTGTGCAACGTGGAAAACGAAAATGGAAGAGGAGGAGATGCGGGGAGGGAAGGGAAAGGTGACTGTCGACTCTTTTCCCTGGCTAGGGAAAAATCTAAGGAATAATTGAGAAAGGAGTGAAAGGAGGTGACTCTAATTTACTTTCTCTCTCTCATTCTGATATGGGTACACAGAGTCGTCAGCTCAACCTCTGTAACCAATTCTTGAAAATGAGAAATGAGCTGTCAAATTAGTTTGTGATTTTCTAAATAGCAAAATTTTCCACCTCATTACAGTCGTACAGAGAAAGAGACATTGTACACACGACATACAATACACTCAAAAATAGAGAGAAAGAGAGTGGGAGAACCTTTATCATGCTCCGTCTGTTTATTTACAAAATTCTAGTTTAAAAAGTAAAAAGTAGCTCAGCTTCTCATCTCAACGGCACACACAGTTAGGCACGTATCCACCACACCGCAAATTATCCCTTTATCCTCCTCTCAGAATTTTACACAAAGGAGTTGGTCGGGTGAGGAGGAGAAGGAGGGCTGGGAATAAAAGTAAACTAAATTTTAATGCACCAATTAGTGAAGCCATTGTGGGGGTTTTCAAAATAAAAAATATTGGCCAATTTTGTCACTTTTCCACTCCTCACCCAAGGTAAATGGAAAGGACAAAGAGTGTGCATTTGATTATACTACAAACACACACACCATGGTGACGCAATCCAACTGAAGAATATGATTACATAAAATTGTCATTTGAAGGAGGAGAGAGGGAACGATTTAAAGAAAACAAGTCAGCTCATTTAAAGAGGAGGAGGAGAAGAGAGGAGTAGGAAAAGTTGGATATTTCCCCGAATCCTTGAAAACAAATCAAAAAGTCTGTGCAGAGTTTCCTCTCCTCCTGTCCTCCTCCTCCATTCACATTAAATAGAGCAAAATCCGATCCCTCCCCTTTTCTCTCTCTGTAAAATACTCGGAAACCCCATGTATGTGTGTGTGTGGGTCCCCTTGGGCTAGATCCCTTGTTGTTAAATATCAACATGGCTGAGTGGAAACCAAGAGGATGACAATAAACAAGAAAAATCATCATAACGACGGGAATGAGGATCGTCATCATGACGACAAACATGAGACCATGTTTTTCAATGGCTCTCAACATGTCTGTGTATGCAAACAGAAAGAGGGAGGAAGGGAGATAAAGAAGAAACAAGGAGAGAGATTCTGAGAGGAGGGAGAATTTATTAACAAAAGATTTCCTCTGAAATAATTTCGTGAAGGATGAGCCAACTGTAGGGAAATGTCAGCATATATTACATTAGACAGTGTAGCAGTAGATAGGGTGAATGGGAGGAGAGATATGGAGGATGACCGTGAATGGAGTGCTGTGTGGAGATAGAGCCAACACTACAATTATTTTTTCTCCGGGACACACCAACACATTCTCGGACTTACATCAACTCTTCCTCATCACCATGAAAAACATGCACGGAAAACATGGGAAAATGGACAAAGAGAATGAGCTATAAAAAACACCAAGTCAAATTGTTGGAAAATGCACAAGGAAAGAAAAGAAAAGAAATCTTCATTTCTCCCATCACTATTGTGTGTGTGTGTGTGTGTGTGTGGGAGGAGGAGGTGTGGGGAGTACTTTATGGGTCACAGTGAAGGTGACAAAATTTGAATTTGAATAGGAAATGTCTGATGAAATTCTTGTTTATCGTTTCATACATGTGCAAACACATGTCCACATCCCAGTTACATACAATGTCGGATGGGGAGAAAGCACAGTCAATATACAAAATGATCCTTTCATTCTCAGCAGAGAGACAGAATATTGACGCCTGAATTACATATTTTACAAGCTCTTTCCCTCCACACACACACACTCACACTCACACACACTCAAATGCAATGAAGCACATGTATACAGCTGAGACCAGCATGTCGTCAAATATGTTACACAACACACTAATATTGTCAAAACTAAATTCAATTTCCTAACCACACACGACACACACAAACACAGTCATAGTCATACTCAAAAACATCCTCTCCTCATAATCTCACCATCACCATCAAATTGTATTTGTAAAACATTTTCCCAACAAGTTCATTGAGGAGGAGGAGGAGGAGATGGAGGAGAAGCAGTACAAGTTGAAGCAACAGCGAAGGAAACCGTCATAAGTTCCAGGCTCAACCCCATCATTCCGCAAAATTTCAATCCTCCTCTCTCCATTTCCCTCCTTTTTTGTCAATACTATTTCCACACTCGCCCTATTCCACGATCCATCCAATCCATATATAGGACACGTTACAAAAATATCGACTTGTTCTCCTCCATCTGAGCAATCAGCACCATTTGTGTTTGTTATTTCTCTCTCTCTCCTTTCCCTTCACTCTCTCTTCCCTCTTCATTCCCCTTTTTTTATGTGTGACGACTGTTGAGTGACGGTGACAATTTATTTTTATAGGCTAAACTCCTCCGAGTTTGACATGCTGGCTTGACCTTTGACAACTTTTTGCCATACAATATGCTGTACATTGTGGGCATATGGGTAGAAATAAAAAAAGTGTTGACTGACCAGAGACATTTATCTCATTTAAAAATCAATTGCCAAAATGGGTCGACGTCCAACTGAGCCATTATGACTACCTTTTCATCGGGAACATTGAGCGCACACACACACACTGACACGTAGTGTGTGATACATATAATGGTATGATAATGGCCAGTGCAGGCGACAGAAATAATTTTCACGTTAACCTTTTACGCGGAGACGTCGAGGAAAGACGTTGAGGTTGATGGAGACGTGTGTGTGTGTTGTGTGAAAAAAAGAGAGATCTTTGTAAGGAGAGAGAAAGTGTGTGCAGATCATGGGGTGTGGAGAGAAATGTTTTTTATGAGGGGATTATACGGAGGGAATGAGGGCGAGGATATTATTATGGGAGTGATAATTTGAGTGTTTATTTTGTGTGACTATTTTTGGTGTAGAGAGGGACGGGACAGGAGGAGGAAGACTCGTCGGGTACTGGAGGAGGAAGATGTCGTTAGACGGGTCCACGTACGAGGACTACTACGGGAACAGTACTCTCAATTCCACGTACAATGACACCAACCCGGATGGAGGAGATGGAGACATGGAAGGGGCTACTCCCCTTTGGATCATGTCCGTCGTTCAAGTCCTCTACGGCATCATTTGTATCGTCGGACTCGGCGGCAACACCCTCGTCATCTATGTCGTCGTCCGGTTCTCTAAAATGCAGACCGTCACAAACCTCTACATTATTAATTTGGTACAACTTTTAAAACATTTTACTTATTTAGTATCTCACAATTTTTTCAAGAGAGTTACGCATTAACCATTGATCATCGACTAAAACTTTTAAACGCCATAACTCTTCAGTTAATCAACTAGATAGAAAAGAATACTTTGAAGTATAAAAGGACATATTTTGCAGTCCTAGCAAAAAAAACAATTGACTCCACTTTTTCTATTATTATTATTATTTGAAAAAGAAACTAAAATAAACATTCTATATTCAATTTAAAAGTGATAGTGATATGAACATGTTCAAAAATTGGTAGATTAAATTCAATTGTATCCTCACTGCAGAGTAATTTACTGCAGTAGCAAAAATGGAAGGGGAGAAAGGGGAGTAGGTGATTACGAGACTAGAACCTAAATTTTTTAAGCCTTTCTTTATTTTTTGCCAGCTTGAGAAAAACACAGAGACAGGAAGAAAGGGAAGTTGTGTACACATACATTGTGTATTAGAGAAAGAGCGAGTAGTTACATTTGTGCATTTAGGTGGACGCCCTATTGGGGTTAAGAACGTGGAAGGAATGTACAATTTATCTTTTTTCTACTCTTCTTCCTCCTCCCGGACTCTCATCCATGTCTGATTTTTGTATTTGTTTGTTTGAAGGCAATTGCGGATGAGCTATTTCTCATCGGAATTCCCTTCCTCATCAGTACGATTAACTTGACTTATTGGCCATTCGGGAAATTTGCTTGCAAGGCGTTCTACACCTCCACGTCAATCAATCAGATCACATCATCCATGTTTCTTCTCATCATGTCGGCGGATCGGTGAGGAAATCCTTTCTCTCTCTCTCTCTCTATCTGTTTGTATTTATTAACTTTTACTAATCTGGACTCACTCCTTCCCAATCCTTCTATTTATTTGTCTGCCTCCCGCTTCTGAAAAAATTTTCCGCTTTCTCCTTCTCCGGTATGATCCTTCCCACACTGAGCCAGACATGGCCGTCATAATCTCCGGTGAGACCCACACATCCACATCCACAGATGGAGATCATCAATAGAATGAAAGTTGGGAGAGAGAGAGGAATGAACACGTTATGTAAAATGGGATGGATTGGACTCGGGGGGTGTGAGCACAAAATTAAAGTGTATTTGTCTATGAGAAAACTTTGTTTTCCTTTGGGTCTCCCCCCCCCCCACACACACACAACAAATACAGGAGACGATATAGGGTCGGAAAAGAGGCAGACAAGCATAAACAGAGAATTAGTTGAGAAACGAAGGGGAGGGAGGAAAACTTTGGGACATGTGAGAAAGGGCAAACTTCTCCATTTGATCTAATCGTAGACTGAGAAAGACCTGTGAAGAGACACACAGACACACGACAGACGACTCACAAACCCTTTTCTTGAGAAAAGTCAGTAACCACACATCGAATTTCGATACACACAAGGAAAAGAGAATTATCGACACTTGACTCTCACTAAGCTCGAGTAATCTAACGTAGACGAAGGGCAGGCAACCGGCTCCACTTGAATGGCCCTTCCCCTCATTCTCCTCCTCCATTTCCCACACAAAAAGTTCTGTGTGTGTGTGTATGTGGGAAATAGACAGTGCACAAAGTGAAATGGAGGAATCGTTTCTCTGTCTCTCTCTGTCTTTAGACCCCGACCCATGTTTCTTATTTAAATGCTTTTAAAGTTGACATTTTTAGGAAGTTGAGGGGGAGGGAGAAAGATTCACACAGATCAGAAGACTTTCTCTTTTTCTTAGACTGAAGTTGGATTGGCCAGAATGTATTCATGCATGCAGGGAAACTAACGAAAGTGTAAGTGTAGTAAGTGTGAGTGTGAGAAAAAGGAATAGGAAGTTCAGTAGAGGAAGGATTTGGGGGAAGAGTATCGCGTATCTCTGTTTAGAACCTCCTCTTTCTCCCTACTAAACTTTATTTCGACTGAATAGCCTTGACTTGAATCTTCCTCCGCTTTCTCTCTTCTCTTACGTTGTGTCCTCACGAGTACAGTACAATGGCAAAAATTCAATTAAGGATCCCATGTCCTCCCGAGAGACATCATTTAGCCTCACCAAATTCAAATTTACTCTTTGAATCATCACACACATCACGAACTAATAGCACTACACTCTAGTGTTATGTCTGTGTGTGTGTGTGTGAGTGTGTGTGTGTGTGAGCGTGTGTGTGGCCGGGTGGCGAGTCAGATCCAATGAATGAGGGCGATGGATCCTCAAACACAATTTTTAGGAGATAAATTAGGAGAGTGTGTGATCAAAGTCTCATATAATTATATATCATATAACATTTAGGTCTCACTTTCTCCATTTTGTGTGTGAGTCGCTTTCCCCTACTCGTTAAAATGGTGAGAGTAAGGGAGATCCAGCTGCGCTACTAATACACTACTCTGAATCCAATCTGCAAATGATTATTTCACTCTCTCAACTTTTTTCTCCTTCATTGATGGACAAAGCACTTTGCACACTCCGCATTCTGTCCCACATTCTACTTTAACCATGGTCTTCAATTGAAAGACAAATTTTGACCTTCATGACAATGGCCCAACCTATTTAAATAAAGAATTTTGAATCTTTTTGATTTCGACAAATTATCATATATTCAAGCTGTGAGTTTAATTTAATTTCAAATAGTTACTTTACAATCAACTTTTTCTTACGAATTAAATGTTTATGTAATCAAAGAATGTTAGCTGTCAGTATTTAATTAAAACTTGTTGCAAGTACAAAATGAAGTATTTACAAATAATCCGAGACAACTAGTAGCAGTGTGACTGTTTAAGGTTAACATTGACTAAATATTAGTTTTGAATACAGTTATGGTACATACATAGGAGTCGAAGCATTTCTGACTTTGAGGAGATCATCCAAGGATTCTGAGAACCAAAAAAAAATTAAAACTCAGAATCCCTGACAGATTGTTTTGAGGAGGAAGAGGGAAGAGCGAAATCCGTTCTCTTAACAACAAATCTTGAGTCAAATCCAGAGGAAGAAAATTCCGATGAAGTTGTGCAGAGTTCTTTAGACTTTATGACTGGTGTACACGGGACTACATCATCCTTCTAAATCGAAACCTTTTACTGCTCTCTCTGTTTTATTTAAGAGTGTATTTTTGACGTTGATAGTCCCATACCCAACAAAATTTTCTCTCATCTCTAACAATTTTCTTTCTCCACGTCTCCTTGTTCATTACAAGGTTCTACTCAATTTCAATCTGACGAGGAGGATATTCCATTTCACTATCCTCTTTCCCCCTCCCCCTCTCCCTCTCTCAGTCTGTACATACGACGTAAGCTCAGTCAAGTCGCCATTGGTGATGATATAATCAAATATTTAGCACACTTTTCATTTATTCCAGTTATCTCCCCAACTACAATTTCTCTCTCCAAGGTGTATGAGAGTGGGACGAGGAGTCGAGGTACTTTCACACACGGCCCAATAATATTCCATAAGTGTGTACACTTGTACATAGATTTTATAGTAGGGATGGGAATTATAAAACTTGTTTATTTGGGACGGCTGGACGCAGCCTCTTCACTTTCTCCTTCCATCCACTACTCCAGTAGAGAGAACAGAAGGGAGAAATAAAGAGGAGAAAAAAAGTTGTTGCTCCTCTATCATTTCACAATGTGGATGGACGTGATATTAAATAACACTAGACACTCCACTCTCTCCAGGCAGCCAGTCAGAACCAAGATTCCATCCGAAATAGATGAAATGACCATAAAATTTCAACTACACTCACCACTTTCCACTTTCTCCCTCTCTTCTATTTTTTACGATGGATGACCCACACACACACACTCACTCTCCTGCTATCATGGTAAAACTGGGAAAAGCCGTGTGTGTATTCTCTCTCTCTATTTTTTTCCCCTCAAAAATATTCATTGAGAGAGAGAGAGAGAGAGAAGACATTCCGTAGACATTCCCTGTGTGTGTGTTTGTGTCCGAAAGAAGCTCCAAAATTAATCCCGGACAATCCTAAAAGAAGAAGTGTACTTTACGTCCACATCCTTTTTTGTACAGACAGAGAAATGACATTTCATCAGAATTTTAATTGAATTTGTAGAGCTAAAGTGAGAGAGAGAGAGAGAAGGAGGGGGAAGAGGAAGATGGCACAATTTCTTTGAAATCATGTTAACTATTTACACACACAGATCATATTATCCTTCGTGTCAAACTCAAGTCTCTGAGGTAATTATGTGAAATTGTGATCCACCCACCTAAAACCCGACAATCCAAAGAGAGGCCTTTCTCTCCCTCTTTCTCCAAGTTTTACTCTTTGAAAGTCCTCAGAACTTGGTGCAACCGCTTGTGTCTCTCTGTTCCCCTTTCTGTCTCTCCCTCTCGCTCTCAAAATAACATGACAATATTTTGTAAAGTTAGTTGCAACGAAAGTTTCTATTCCTCATGGTAGTGGTGGTGATGGTCGTGAGGATAATCGGACACGACGCACACACACCCAACACAATTTCCCCGAATCATTCTGAACATACAAGGACACTCTTCTCTTTCCTTTTCTCCATGATAAATTTATTTATTCTTCCATACAATATTGTGATATGTACACCATGTACAATATGTACTCGTCGAGGAGTTGTCCAAAGAGAATTTCTTCTCAAAAGTCCGCAACTCAGCCAGTACAAAGTCATCATTACATGTCGCAACTAAATGTTAGAGCAACCGACATTACTCAAATATGCACGTTGGGACAAAATACACAAAAATATTGTTTGTACAACAACATGAAGAGAGGGGAGGGGGAGAAGAAAATTGAGGGAGGAGGAACATGTTTCCAGTTTTTCTTTCCTCATTCTATTTAGAGGAAAATTGCTTTTTTTCCCTGAC
>WJFB01003660.1:0-12481 GCA_009870185.1 Pygmarrhopalites habei | reverse complement strand
CTGGTATGAATAACCTTTTATTATTTGTATAATCTTCCAATAGTTAGTTATATTATGGGCTTAAAGATAAATTTTTCTCCAATTATTCCTGTAGAATTTGCTGACATCCGCTCCGCCATGAAAGTCCTCATGTTTTCTGACGTCGAAATATGGGAAATTCTCAAAGTTCTCTCTGCCCTTCTACATTTAGGAAATATTAAAACCAAAGCAGCTGTCATTAGTAAGTGCATTCTATTTTTTTGTACACACAGACTTGTGTAAGTAATGCTACATGGCAAGAAGAGCAAAAAAAGAAATTGAGCACAAGAATCTGCAAACTACACAGCCGAGAGATATGAATGAAATACCACAAGGATTCTCATTGAACCATGACAATAATATGATCAATGGATGATTTATGACTGTCTGTGGTTTGACTGACTTCTTTGTTGATGTTGATGTTGTTTTTCATCCTTCATTTTAGATAATTTGGATGCAACGGAAATCTCAGATTCATCCTATGTAGAGTTGGCCGCTGGTCTTATAGGTGTCAATAGAAAGTCTTTAATAGAAGCCCTCACAACAAAGACAATCTTTGCGTCTGGAGAAACAGTATGATTTTTAAAAATTTCGATTTTTTTATGCAAAATTTTTTTTTGTCCTACTGTGTATGTAAGTGCATCCAAGTGTGGAAAATTATTAATGTGTGTACTTGTCATTGTAGGTCGTGTCGACAATGTCCCGAGAACAAGCTGTCGATGTACGGGATGCATTTGCTAAAGGGATCTATGGCCGTTTATTCGTGTGGATCGTGTCCAAAATTAATGCTGCAATTTACCATCCTCGGCAAGGAGAAATCACTTCCATTGGAGTTTTAGATATTTTTGGTTTTGAAAACTTTGATTCAAACAGCTTTGAACAGTTCTGTGAGTACTTATAAATATTTTGCACTGATAATAGCCAAAACCTTTTCAGCCTTCTTTTCTTGATTGGATGTAAAAGTCAATCACTTTTGGTCAGTATATTTTTTTTTCTCTTTACCTTTCCCTTTCCTTGTATAGGCATCAACTACGCGAATGAAAATCTGCAACAATTTTTTGTACGACATATATTCAAACTGGAACAAGAAGAGTATAATCTGGAGGGCATCTCATGGCGTCATATCGAATTTATTGACAATCAGGATGCTCTTGACTTGATTGCCATCAAACAACTGAATATTATGAGTTTGATTGACGAAGAGTCTAAATTCCCTAAAGGTAGGAAAAATATAAAATGAGTCTGCACGTTACTGTGCTTGCACACATTCTTGTACTGTACATGTATTGTAAATCCTGAGACAATATTTATTTTTACCTTCGGGACAACTCCTTTACACTATGGTATGATAAAATTTGATTGGATAAATTTTTAGGAACGGATCAAACTATGTTAGCAAAATTACACAAAACCCACTCGTCCAACCGAAATTATCTCAAGCCAAAGTAAGTAACGTGTAAAGTAGAATACATATTGACTCACAAATTCCAAGTCACTCTTGTAACAAGGCTTTGTCATAATTTCAGATCAGACATAAATTCATCCTTTGGTTTCAACCATTTCGCTGGTGTCGTGTTCTATGATGCTCGTGGTTTCCTGGAAAAAAATCGTGATACATTCAGTGGTGATTTACTTCAACTAGGTAAGTATACGAAATTTCACCAAGAAATATAATATAACATTGATACGATACATTATTAGTGTAATATTCACTGTTCACATTTTTTTAGTTGAAATTTCGAGCAACAAATTCCTTCAGATGCTATTCCGTGATGATATCTCCATGGGTGAGATATTTTTATTTAAATTATTTACACTCAAGTGTAGAAGCGACTATCAATCTCCAACAATGTCTCATCTGAATGAACTTGTTTTTCTTTTGTAGGAAATGAAACGAGGAAACGTGCTCCAACTCTTTCCAGTCAATTCAAAAAGTAATTAATCACTATCCGTTTAAGTCATTTCACTTACAACAAGAAATATTCATTAAATCAAATTAATCTAATGTTGGCTCTACGTTTTCTTGACAGATCTCTTGATTCCCTCATGAAAACTCTGGGAGCTTGCTCACCTTTCTTTATACGATGCATTAAACCAAATGAATTAAAGAAACCCATGGTGAGTACATTACTCTACAGTATAATTTTCTTATAACGAAATATGGATTGATAATGTTACTTAATTATTACTTGAAATATGTCATAGGTTTTTGACAGAGAGCTGTGCTGTCGTCAACTTCGTTACTCCGGAATGATGGAGACAATTAGGATTCGGAGGGCGGGTTACCCAATCAGACACACATTCCGAGAATTTGTTGAACGGTATTCGAATTAGAAGTGATGTAATTTTATATCATTGACTCCTCATTCGTCAGTGTTTATAATCATTATAAACAATCATGACGGTCACTGAGGCGTAACTGGTTTGTAAAGTGGATAGCAGGGGGGAACCCTTGTTTGTTTGGATTTATTAATGTGTCAAGTCATACAGTACATAAAGACTGGTATCAACGACGGACACAGCCAGTTTCCATAATAAAATACACTAAGCCCATATACCTCAATCAGTCAGATCGTTCTAGAGATGAAAACAAATGAACTACAAATTATTAAGGGGGCTTAATTATTGTTTTTGTTTTGTAGTTTATGTATGTTGTCTGAAATTTAACGTTCGTTTCAAAACTATTTTCTTTGTGTTTTCTCCTCTATCGACCGTAAAGGTACCGATTCCTCATCAGTGGCGTCCCTCCTTCTCATAGAACTGATTGTCGCGCAGCCACTTCTCGAATCTGCCAAGCCGTCCTGGGCAAAAGTGATTATCAATTAGGAAAGACGAAAGTGTTCTTGAAAGGTATGTAAGACAAACTTTTGCGTAAAGATTAGGTTATGTTTATTTGACATGTAGAAGTTCAACAATGTTAATAGCGATATTAATTTGTTCTTGAAAGATGCTCATGACCTGTTCCTGGAACAAGAGAGGGATCGTGTGCTAACCAAAAAGATTTTAATTCTCCAAAGAAATATCAAAGCATGGTGAGACTTTTGTCCCTTTTCAGAGTCGCAATATTTAAAAAATTGTCACAAGATTGAATTTTGCAAGTTATACAATTGTCCTGTTCCAGGTTCTATCGTCGTAAGTATAAGAAAATGAGAACAGCGTCCATTCTTATTCAGCGACATGTCAGAGGATTCTTGCAGCGTCGACGCTACCAGAAGATGAGGGTGAGTTTACAGTTTTTTCTACGATACTTAGAAATCCCCTCCTCACTTTAACTTTTGAATGCTTAATTTGATGTAATTATGTTTTTAGACGGGTTACATGAGACTTCAAGCAATGATTCGTTCCAGAGTTTTGGCCCATCGTTTCAAGCATCTCAGGGGACATGTTGTGGGACTTCAAGCCGCATGTCGAGGTTATCTGGTCCGACGTCAAATGCGAAGAAAGTTGTGGGCTGTCATTAAAATCCAATCTCACGTGAGAAGAATGATTGCTCAGAAAATGTACAAGAGAATGAAGGTGAGAATTTAATTGGAAATATTTTAAGTTTTTGGTTTCAAAGATTCTTGTTTTAAAATATGATTTATTTAAATTTATAGCATGACCAACGGCACAAAGTTGAAGCACTTCGACTTCGAGAGCTTGAAGAGAGAGAGTTGAAGAAAGCGGGCAATAAAAGATGGAAGGAAATTGCTGAAATGCACTACAGAGAAAGACTGCAAGCACTGGCCTTGGCAGGGATAGAAATAGATCATCGGGATCAACTCATCCTTGCTCAAAAGAACAAAATTATTCAACAAGCTGCTGAGGCTCAGGATGAACCAGTTGACCATTCTAAATTGGTTGATGACATGTTTGAGTTCCTTCCCGACAATACTTCTGAAGCCGCTCCACGAGGATACACTTCTGCATTCGGGGTATTAAAAATTCATTCTTGCATTCAGAATTCAGAATATTGATGCGACACAACACAAAGTATTAATATTTATAAATGTGAATACAGGATTTGGGCTCGGATCCGAAAAGAATTGACGATGATATCCCTGTAGCTCATGACTTTAGTCCAACGGATGTGATCGAAGACTTGTCAGAATACAAATTCCGTAAGTCAAAAATAAAATATCGCCACAAAACTCTGATTTTCATTGTTTGACAATCCTTCTAATTTCGTTTGCAATTTTATGGAAAATTTTTTTAGAAAAATTTGCGGCCACTTATTTTACTGGAAATGTGAATCATCAGTATTCTCGTCGACCCCTCAAATCTTCCTTACTCCCCTTAACAACACCAGCAGACCAATTGGCTGCACAAGCCTTGTGGATCACAATCCTTCGTTTTATGGGTGATTTACCAGAACCAAGATACCATTCCATGGAGAGAGACACCACTTCAGTGAGTTTCATGTCTTTAACTGCAGTAGCTATTCTTTGTTTACGTAACGTTTTGATTAATCATTCCATTCTTTTTATATAAAAAAATTAGGTCATGTCTAAAGTCACAGCTACTCTTGGAAGAAATTTTGCAAGATCCAAAGAATTTCAGGATCTGGGTCTCGACAACGTGGTGAGTGTAATTTTTATATGGTCATGTGAAGGAAATGTCAATATGGCATGGTTCAATATTATGTAAAAATATTTAGGATGGGTACAATGTGAAACAAAAGCCACGTTCCATTCGTCATAAATTAGTGTCACTCACCTTAAAGAGGAAGAACAAGTTGGGTGAAGATGTACGTCGTCGGCTCGAGGGTGACGATTCTCCAGCTGACTCGTATCAGTCTTGGTTGGAATCCAGGCCAACGTCCAATTTAGAAAAATTACATTTTATCATTGGTCATGGAATTCTACGTGCCGAACTCAGGGATGAAATTTACTGCCAAAGTAAGTAATTTTTGATTTTATGATTGTAAGTAATGAACCAATTAGTATTGTCAGATCACAAAAGATTCACAAAATAAATGTCAATCACTAAAGCCGTCGGATGAAACTCACCGGTCTCTCTTCGCTCCAGTGAAAAAAACCTGTTGAAACATGCACGGTTCTTGTTCAGACAAGAAACGTCGTGTAAGACAGAAGAAACGCTTTTCTTATGTGCAATGTGTCAAATGTTCTTGTATCTCAAAACGTTAATTTAATGTACACTAAAAGAAGAAAGCAATCACACAAATTGACGTTCCATAATAAAGAAACATGTATGATATGAACACACTAGTCAGCCAATTTTTTTTTATTCTCCTAGTTTGCAAACAATTGACAAATAATCCTTCCAAATCATCACATGCCAGAGGTACTTAAAATTAAAAATGTAATCTTTATTTGGTGCTTCATTTAATTGATCCCGTATCAATAAAAATTTCGGGTTAAACTAATTCTTCATCTTCAGGTTGGATCCTTTTATCTTTGTGTGTGGGTTGTTTTGCTCCCTCCGAGCGTTTTGTCAAACATTTGCGTGCCTTCATTCGAGAGGGACCTCCTGGCTACGCTCCTTATTGTGAAGAACGTCTCAAGAGAACATTCAATAATGGTACTAGAAACCAACCACCAAGCTGGTTGGAGTTGCAAGTAAGTCCTTCCAATCCAATTGTATATTATGTAATCCCCACGTTTTTAGTAAAATCAGAGTTACTTACATTTGACAATAATGTTTTTTTTATAATACAGGCGACAAAGAGCAAAAAGCCAATAATTCTTCCCATAACATTTATGGATGGAAATACCAAGAATTTGTTTGCTGACTCTGCCACAACATCCAGAGAGCTTTGTGCGTACTTTTTTACATTTTTTTCAAAAAAATCCTATATCTTCAAATGTACAAAATGTTCACAGTTTTTCTTTTAAATTGAAAATTTTAGGTGTCTCCCTGGCTGACAAAATTGGATTGAAAGATCAATTTGGATTCAGTCTGTACATTGCTTTATTTGATAAAGTGTCATCCTTAGGGAGCGGGAATGAGCATGTCATGGATGCAATTTCACAATGCGAGTAAGTCACGTTTCGTTCTTGTAATGTGTAGATGAGTCTTGCATTACAGTATATTTTATGACAACGTTTTGTCACTTTTAGACAATATGCAAAGGAGCAGGGAGCTCAAGAAAGAAATGCACCCTGGAGATTATTCTTTCGAAAAGAAATATTCTCACCTTGGCATGACGCTGGAGCGGATGCAGTGGCCACAAACCTCATTTATCAGCAAGTTGTCCGGGGCATTAAATTTGGAGAGTATCGTTGTGATAAAGAGGAAGACTTAGCCATGAGTAAGTGACTTGTCAAGTAATTTCCATATTTGAATCATTTTGTCAGTTACAGTATATAACCTTGACAAATCTTATTTTGTATCTTTTTAGTCGCAGCTCAACAATATTACGTAGAAAACGGGACAGATTTACAACCGGACAAATTAAATGCAGCTCTAACAAATTACATTCCTGATTTTAGTCTGAATAATTCGGATAAAGCCTTGGAAAAATGGGCACAGCTCGTCACCAATGCTTTCCGAAGGGTAAGTACGACCTTCGTTGGGATACTGTAAAAGAGAAAAACTTATTGTTTTGTAAAATTATTAATGGCAATTCTAATTTGAACTGAATGAATCTTTGTCTTTTTTGCGATAGAGTTTACATGCAAAAGAGAGAACTGATATTTTACGTGTAAAGGAAGATATTGTAGCCTACGCCAAATTCAAATGGCCCCTACTATTCTCCCGATTTTATGAAGCCTTCCGATACTCGGTAAATTTTCACTTTACACTTGATTTATTTCGTAGCTTACATAAAATGTATGCTAATAACTCAATACTGTTTTCTTGCTTCTCTTAGGGTCCCAATTTACCCAAAAATGATGTCATTTTGGCAATCAATTGGACTGGTATCTATGTCGTAGATGACCAGGAGCAAGTCCTTCTGGAATTATCCTTCCCTGAAATCACACACATTCGAGCTGAAAAGTGAGTTATTCTTTCAGAATTCATGTCGCATATTTATATCCTAATTTTCGCCAGTTTGCTTTCACTAATGATTCTTCTCTTTTATCCCACTCCACTATTACAGAAGTGATAAAATATTCGTTCAAACATTTACAATGTCTACGATCCGAGTAGGAGAAGAGTTCACATTCCAGAGTCCCAATTCTGAAGATATTCAAGATTTAGTCGACTTTTTCCTTGACGGCCTAAAACGACGTTCCAATTATGTTATAGCCCTTCAGGTTAGTTTAATGTTTTTTTCAATTTATTTATTGAGGTAATTAAGGTCATTGCTTTCAGTATATTAAGAGATGTGTGTAAGTGAAGAGAAGGTATTGTTTTCATTTTTTGTGCACCATTGATACAGTGTTGCATACACGTAGCAATCCTTGGAAGTGAACGAGTTTTTGAGTGGTGTCAAAAAAGAATTTTCTTATTGAACCGGCTCGTAGTTAAAGTTAAATGTCATAGTAGTTAGCAGAGTTAAGTGTTAACTTTAGTCTCAGGTCATTGAATGAGTGGTGCCGAGTCAAAGGGTGAGTGTCAACTTGTGTGTCACTATGAATTTTAACTATTTTTCTCTCTCCCTTTTCTATACGTTGCATCATGCTTTTCTATACGTATTTTTTCTGTACGTTCGAAGGTGGTAGCAAGAGAAAAAACCACATATCAACAGATTCTTCTGATGATGACTCGGTTGTGGAAGTGGCCATAGTCACAAAATCTGGTCGTGATTGTAAGTCTAGAGGTCAGAACTAATTTCGTTTTATTCATTCTTGGACCATACCGTGTCCATTATAGACTGTGTAATTATACCTCCTCTCTCTCTCTCTTGTAGTTTTGAGATGTCAGCCGAATGAAAATCAAGTCAACTTGGGAAGAGACGACAAGGGTCAAACTCGAGTATGTGTAGTACATTAATAATTTTTCATTCATTTTGAGGAACAATTATTTGAACACACAGTGTAACAATACATGTATAATGTATGAATGAATTTTAATTTTCAAAATATTGCCATTTACATATCTGTACAACTATTAAATTTTGAAAATGTTTTCCCATGTATACTCTTTTCAGGTATCAACTTCTGGCAAAAGAAAGCCCAACAAAGAACAATTGACTCTTCGAAAACTCATGAAATTCCTCTACGATAACTTAGTTTACATATACTTCATAAATATTTTCTGTTTGCAAACTTAATGTTAACAACATGCCACTTTTAAAAGAGAAATATATAATTGTTCACACCATATAAAACGTACTCTTGTGTGTTCGTCAGTAATTTCTGATTATTAAATCATGAACGTCACTCTCCATCCGTTAAGTAACATGTAATGTTAACATATTTACTAATGGATTCTTTTTTTATGTTCTACGTATCCAGGATTACAAACCGCCAAGTAATTACATTGTTTCGATATAAATTCAAGGAATATGGTTACAAGAAATGTGCCTATAATATGATTAACAATTTTTAATATTATTAGATGAAGGATCCAGTTTTCTGTCATTCCAAAAAGGAGATCTTATCATACTAGAGGATGATAATTGTGGTGAGACTGTAATGACCTCCGGTTGGTGCGTGGGAAGGTGAGAGAAAGCAAAATCATGAATGCTATATATAAAATGCTCCTTTGAAATTGCTTATGACCTCGTCACTGATGAAAAAAGTTTTGTTATGGTGTAGGTGTTTAATATGTTTTTCCTTACATTAAATAATTCACAGGTGTGAGCGAACTGATGATAGAGGAGACTTCCCTGCAGAGACCGTCTATGTTCTTCCAGCGACAACAAAACCACCAAGTGATATTTTGGAACTGTTCAAAACAGAGGAGGGCGGACGAAGGCTCATGAACAACTACACTAATGGAGTTGACACACTAAAAGAAAAGCCACATACACTTGAAGAGTATGCAATTGAACATTTCAGACCTCCACCCAAGAGAACGATTTCCAAAACACTCACTTTGTCCTCGGCCAGACGAACTGGAAGGGATGAACTTTGGAGACATAGTCGAGAGCCATTAAGACAGCCACTTTTGAAGAAGCTTCAAAATAAGGAAGGTCTCGTGGATGACGCTTGCTTCATCTTTACCTCTATACTCAAATACATGGGTGACATTCCACATAAGCGGTCAAAGATTGGAAATGAGTTAACTGATCAAATCTTTGACGCACCCTTAAAACAAGTACTACTTTATGAGTGTCTATCATTTTGTATTCATACATTTTAACTTTGTGATGAAAGCATCTAATGAGTAAATTTAAAATTTCTTACAGGAAATTTTAAGAGACGAAGTCTACTGTCAAATTATGAAACAATTAACAGATAATAGGAATAAATTTAGTGAGGAAAGAGGATGGGAGCTTATGTGGTTGGCTACAGGACTTTTTGCCTGTTCTCAAACACTTTTAAAAGAGTTGTCACAATTTTTACGCACAAGACGCCACCCAATTGCACAGGATTCTTTACAAAGGCTGCAGAAAACGCTCAAAGTAAGATATACTGAATCCCAGAGCTACTGTTAAATTTTGTCCACAATATACACTAGTATAATATAATTTATTCTAAGGTCGGACAAAGAAAATATCCACCCCATCAAGTCGAAGTTGAGGCCATCCAACACAAGACGGTTTGACTCTCAATATATTTTTTTTAGTAGCGAAGTACTTAACATATGAGCATTTTGTTAAATAAACTATTTCTATCCTTTGTTTCTGTACAGACACAAATATTTCACAAAGTCTACTTCCCTGATGATACTGACGAAGCCTTTGAAGTTGACTCGTCAACTCGAGCTAAAGAATTTTGTAATGACATTGCTGATAGACTTACGTGAGTTTTTTTTACCTGAGTTAGTAACTCCTAGCGTTAAACTCGTTTACAATGTGCTAATAATGTTTTATTCCTTTTACGATGTAGTCTACGCTATTCTGAGGGATTCAGTCTTTTTGTAAAAATTGCTGACAAAGTCATTTCAGTTCCAGAGGGTGACTTTTTCTTTGATTTTGTTCGACATTTAACCGACTGGATAAAAAGAGCCAGGCCTACCAGAGATGGTCAGAGTCTTTATCAATTACATACAATCCATGTACAATCTCTTTGTTTTTAAATTTTTATATGTTGGAATGATCAACTTTGTGTATTTTTAGGCTCAATTCCTCAGTTCACATATCAAGTATTTTTCATGAGAAAATTATGGAGTAACACTGTGCCTGGAAAGGATAGAATGGCTGATATTATTTTCCATTATTATCAAGAATTACCAAAATATTTAAGAGGTAAAATGGATGGTGAAAACATTTTTTGAATTCAATTTTAATTCTACATAATTGAACAATGGCTAATTAAACCATTTGGGTGATCTACAGGTTATCATAAATGTGGAAAAGAGGAGGCCACTAAGTTGGCTGCTTTAATCTACCGAGTTAGATTCGAAGGTAATTAATACAATCAAAATGATTTCTCTCAAAGGTCATCTTTGAACGTTTGAGCCAGTGCTTTAACGTACTGCTCAACGTATTTAATTGCACATTGAATTTTTGGATTCTTAATCAAAAAAGATATTCATATTAATATTTCAGAAGATAAACAAGAGCTACAGTCTATACCGTACGTGACTACAATATATTTCCCATATAGACATCCATATATTTTATTTTGATAAAAACATTATTTTATGCTACTGAATACTGAGAAAATTATTACCTAACCGTAAAAAAGGCTAATTTAAATACAATCTCTTTAGACAAATGCTGAAGGAACTTATACCCGCTGACCTTGCAAAAGCACAGAGTGCAAATGACTGGAAACGAGCTATAGTTGCTGCTTATAATCAGGACGCTGGTAAATAAGAAAGCAGTTGTTTTTATCAAACAATTACTATACAAATTCCTTCTCCTAAAATATATATATATATATTTCAATATTGTTGATTTTTTAGGAATGAATGTGGACGACGCAAAAATAAATTTCTTAAAAATTATCTACCGTTGGCCTACTTTTGGTTCTGCATTTTTTGAAGTCAAGCAAACTACAGATCCTAGCTACCCAGAACTCCTCCTCATTGCCATCAACAAACAAGGCGTTAGTTTAATTCATCCCCAAACAAAGGTATTGTTCACATCATTTACATTTAAAAAAAATAAGTTAATTAAATATTAATGATGGAAAATAATTTTTTTTATCAATCTTTTCAGGAATTGTTGGTAACCCATCCATTCACAAAAATTTCAAATTGGTCGTCGGGGAACACATACTTTCATATGACCATTGGGAACTTGGTCCGTGGGTCTAAGTTGCTTTGTGAAACATCACTAGGGTATAAAATGGATGACCTCCTAACATCATATATATCACTGATGCTAACTAATATGAACAAGCAGCGGTCATTACGCGTCAAGTAGAAAAAAATTGTAAAAGTCCTCTTATTTGTAAGAGGTCTTAATCTTATTATTGTTCTATCATATTTGAAGCACACACACTGGGTCAACTTAGCTAAACATACCACTATAAATTTGGTGTTACATTACTACTACTTTATTTATTTAGTGAACTTTTCGCTGTGTTCTGTTTCAGATTTATTTGTTGTTTTTTCGTTGTTATTTCTATGAATTCTAAAACGTACTTATGTAAAATAGTTGTTACATACTTGTAGGTAGCGCCTAATTATTTATTTTAATTGTATTCGATACTAATGTAAATGCGTAGAACTTACCATTTACAACTAGGAATATGTAAATCAATATATTTATTTTGACGTACAGTGTGTATCAATTATCAAATTTATTGGCTGTATAATTTACTCTTTCATTGTTTGGGTTACACAGTATCACAGCCAGTAAAAGGTAATCAGTTCATCGTAGGAACAACGGACTCTATGAATATCATCAATATGATACTTAGGTTAGCGTATATTCAAGACTTGACAGTATTGCCTTAGTCTTAATGAAACCGTCAATTGCCGTTGTTTCTGTGTCCACCATCTACTATAATAGGATAGGGATGAGTCACTGAATATTTTTAAAAAAAGGTGAACAAAGACTTTTCCAAATTTGACGGTATAATAATGATTATCTTGTAAAAGTGCAGGAAGGTATATTTATATAACAAAAAAGAAACCAAAAGTGTGTAAAAATATTTTCACAATCAACCCATTATGATCAGTAATAATAGTACGATAAAGAAACAAGTGTCTGACTATTTTATACCATATCATAATGTTGTATTTATATACTTAGACTACGTACTAACGTAAATTCACGACAAGAGATTTGTTTGTCACAAGGAACATGTTAAAGACGATAATAATTTCACATAGCACACAAGAAATTAATTACAATTAATAATTCCAAATTGTAGTACAATGTTATAATGTTATACTATTATGTATACTGGTAGTTACAGCGGTATGTGGGGTTCCTTCTTTAAATATTATAAATTTACGCTTAAAAGCTGTCTTTTCTCGCACTGCTAAACAGGCACAATAGACTTAATTTCTGTAT
>WJFB01003659.1:0-12483 GCA_009870185.1 Pygmarrhopalites habei | reverse complement strand
ATCTTCAAGTTTACAGAATGATGATGAGATTATGCCTGATAGCCTCCAAAAAAAATCCGATCGAAAAATCATCAATAGCACCGCCAAAACTCAGCTGTCCACACTTACCTCCCGTCCACACTTTCCCGTGTCGACCTTACATGGGATGAAAAAATTTGCCATGTGTAATGTATTATGTTTCTATTCGTAAGGAATGGAAATGGAAATGAGGATTTGAAATGTATATCAAGCTGAGCATGGACTGTGTGTGCGAGATGGGGAATGATAATAATAATGATGTACGATTCAAGGAATTGTTATGACAGGCACACACACACACAACAACAGCAGCAGCAGCTGTAAAGCCAACAGCTGATAGATTATGTCATTTTCAACACGTTGACTTTCTTCCATTGTTACGCTGTAATAATGTGTACAAGTCTTGTGGGCAAAATATACTCAGTCAGTTGACTTGGGAGAGACTTCTTCATTTCTTCTTGTTCCTCTGATATTTCCAAGATGAAGGCTTATTACTCAACCCAAACCCAGTCATCATCGTCCAAGATGCCGCGGCATGTCTTGTTCATCCTTTTACTCTCTTATAATGATATCATGTCTCATATTTTTGCACTAGCTTACAATTTCCACTGACTTTGTGTCAGATTTCAAGCCCCCCTTCTTCTGCCCATCTCTCTCTCTCTCTCTCTTGTCTATCACATATTAAATGTGATTAGCCACTCTGAATTTACAGACTAAAAACAATAAGGGCAGTTTTCATGAGTTGCTCTTCTATTACAATTTGTTATGATCTTTCTTGTATTGTGTCATGTTGAATGAGAGTGTTGTGTGAGGAGGATGGAGGAGAAAAAAGAGAGGAATTGAATTGAAACTGAAGTGTGATGTGATTTGAGAGAGAGAGTGAGGTACATCAAGTTTTTATTCACGGCATGACTGTCTCCTATTTTTTTCCTCCCGTTTTTTCCCCCAACTCACGAGCCGCACAATTTTTCACTAGTATTCTCTTTTTTTATTTACACGGGAATCTTACAACTACGGTACACTTTAGACTTTAGCATCTCAATTTACTGCCATTAATTGAGTTCAAAGTTGTTTCCGACTAAGGTGTCATTTTTTGAGACGGATCACAGTTTTCCTGTACAAAAGATCGTTATAATTTTTTTGTAAAAATACTTGTACTATTGACATGTACAAATATGTCTGCTCAAAAAAGGCCTTGTCTTCAAAAAGAATCAGAGATTTTCACAGGTCATTTATTGAAGCACAACATTTGTTGTAGTTTGTCATTTTATTTTGAACACCTACTGTTTTTCAGTCATGACTGTGGGAAGAATATCACTTAACTTAAGCTATGTACAATATTGAATGTACAGACACAAGGTTTCAAGTCTCTCACATTAAAATGAGTAAGAGATAAAGATGAGAAACATTTACGACTCGCGGAATTTTTATTGCACACAAACACACACCAGCACCATTTCATCTTTCCGTCTTGCTCAAGATCTTCAAAAGTGGATACTATTATTATTATTACTGTGTGGAGTGTTATGTGTTCGAGGAGAATGAAGAGAGACGGTGTGAAATGAGAATTGTTCAAATTGCATAAATTAATGAAAAATACTCTTTTCAAATGAGAGAAGAGTGTGAGTTCAAGGTCAAAAAACCACAAGTGAGTGGAATATCCTCCTCCTTGGTGGTCATGAGTCAGCCGGAAGACCATTCTCTCAAGCGGAACATTTCTCAAAAATGACAAGGACTACCTAAAAAGAAACTGATGGGGTTTTTCAATAAAAATTGTAAAAATTACACGGTTAATTCCTTGTTGATGACTTGTCAGAAGGATAGAGACACAAAGTTCTCAAATAATTTTTGAATGGCATCTTCTCATAATAATTTCTATTCAAAATTGAATGATTCAATACTAATTCAAAGATGATGATGCCACGATGGAGGAAGGGAAGAGTGGAGGGATCAGATCGTACTTTGTAAAATGGGGGAAAGTGAAATTGAAGTGTGATTTGGAATTGATTCAATGCCATGGAAAGAATTCTACAGTATTCAACCATATTTCTTGACCATCTTCTGAGTGTACAGAATTTGTTCAAGAAATTGCTACATCTCTTTTCTCCCTACATTATGTATTTGCATGTGTTAACTTTTCATTTCATCCTTCTCCGTCTCTGTATCTATCTAGAGGTATTTCTTGTTGGGTGAATCTTGAGTGAGTGTTGAGAGTGACACGATTTTCTTTGTCCCATTCTTGACTCCGTGTGTACGGTAATAATTTTGACGAAGGTAAAGTACACGAGGAGCGGCAAAAGTGTCTGAAGAGTTTTTCTTTTTCCCCTTTGGAAAAATATAATGAGTCATTTTTTTCCATTTGAATGCATTTTTATCTCTCTATACTCTAGTCTCTGTGACTGGGATGATTCTCAAAAGGAAATGCGCCATAGGAAATAAAATACATTACAATTTACACACACACCTTGGGCTATGGGGGATTAAAGATTGGAATAAATGAAAAGGAGGAAGAAGTAAAAGTGTAAAAAGCATTACATTACGTTGGGTGTAGAACATCTACAATAAAAATGTTTGAAATCATCTCTGGCTGTACAAGAAGCTTCCATTTTCTCCTCTCTTTATCACATAATGATGAAATGATGAGTCAACTCAAGAGAAATTAATGAATCTTCTTCTGATGATGATTCCACAACTTGCAAATCTTGAGATTTGAGACTGATGGACAGAATAATGAAAAGATGTGGATAATCTTATCACATACATTTATGAGTAGACATCATTGTGGATGTGATTGATGGATGAAATTTATTATCTTTATTATCTCATATGACCAGGCTGTTTTTTATTTTTAAACAAAAACAGATTCTTACTCTCGAAAAAAACAGCCAAATTATAATTGTTTATGGTCAAAATGTTTGGATGATTTTTATAATAATTTGATTTCTTGTCCTTTTGCAGTAATATCGACACACGGATAGAACAAGCCGAGCTGGAGTATCAACTGGAGAGAGAAGAATTAAATTTAATGAATTTACAAGAGGAGAGGAGAAACCTTCATACGATCCTGGATGACAATGACGCCTTTCAAAAACGGACGGAAAATTCTCTCTTCAAGTAAGTTTCTAAATTATTTACTTTTGGACGCTACTATTTGAGGTGTTATTTATTCCACTGATTTTGTATTTTGATAAATATTATGAATTGATATTCTATAATTTTAAATTAGTTTTTTCATTCATATCCGTAATTGTTGAGAGTCACTCAGTCCTTTTTGGAAATTGAAGTTAAACAATGAAAGTGGGGGAAAGTGAAAGTCGAACTCATATTCATGGAGGAGGAGGGATGAGACTTGAAAATGTCTAAAAGTTGAGGAAATTGATGCATTGGACAATTGACGAGAAGATGGAAAATATTCCCAACTAAATAATACTTACCTATATTGCAGTATTATTATTATTGTAATGATGTATGGAATTCAAGAAGGAACAAGTTAAATTAATGCTTCCAACTTGGTCGTTACCTCAATTAGTCTCAATTGTTCATTCCCTCCTTCCTTCCTTTTATATTTGTTATTGTTGTGTATTTTTGTACTCTACCAGTGAACCATATTACAAGTAATCTTTGTGTACAAAAATTATAATGTCACTCTCGACTCTTAAATACATATACAGTTTTTTCTATTTTCTATCAGTTTTCACTTTCCCTTTCTCATTTATATTGCATTCTTCTGTATAATTTTTGTAGAAAACTCCCTTCAAAGACATACATAATGTCTCTCACTAAATACTAGGAAGCTTTGTGAATCCCCATTTTAATACTAGACTTGATCAATTTTTGAGATATCTGTTTAGACAATTAGTATTTCCTTCTGTAATAATTTTAAAGCTACTATCAGCCCGGAATATTACTTACAAACAACCGTTTCCTCTAGGCTACTGTTGTATTTTGCCAAGAAATTTAATCGTATCAAAACTTTTATGTAGAGAAGGGAATTTTGCAAAATATATTATAATTCAGATAAGAAGAGAAGCAGATGGTTAAATTCTGTGATCCCCTTTAACCATTCGTTATACTCTATTGTAGTTTTAAAAGTTGGAGTCATTCCTCAAAGAATATTATTTACCTTCATGAGAACCATATTCATGTTAAAAGGGAGTTGAGGGAATTGAGTTATTTTTTGTCTGAGCTCTCAATTATCTTTATGATTCTTTTTGGTCTCGCTCTGTTGAGCTAATGCGAATTATAGCATGGATGCTAAATGTGTTCACTAAATATGAGGGAGAGGTAAATAGTTCTAGTTAAATCAGCTTTATGACGCGTGGTGTGTTGGACACACAATCCAACACACACACAATATAGGTACAACATTAATTCGAGTCATTGGAATTAGTTAAAATTTGTAAATGTTGAAATTGAACATTGTTACACATTTTTGGAATGTTCAGTGTAGCGTGGAGGGTGTTGTCTCGTCCGCACAAATCTATTTAAACATTTTATTCTCCTGTGAGTCCTGTCAAGTGGAACTATGCAGTCAAATGAGAAATTTTAATGTTTATTTTTCTCCTTTTTTTCCACAGTTCGATGCCATTAAATACACACGTGGCTGTCCACTCTTTTGAAGTCATCTACGACATTCAAGAAGCATCCTTCACGGTGGGGAAGAGAGAAGACCGAACTGGGACTTATGTCACATGGACCAGGGATGATCTGAAGACTTTGAAGAGGGGAGATCGGTAAATTTTGTTTAAAAATCATCTCACACTTTTCCCTTCCCAAAAAAGGATAAACAATTTCCTGTACAAAAATCCTGTTTACTTTTTCCTCACACTCGTAGCATAAAAAGTTCATTCACAATTCATTGTGGACAGGGATTCATATTATAGTCAACTGCAGAGTATGTAATCAGTTGATAATTCAGTTGTCAGTTCCGACGACGCTTCTTGTTCTTGGAGGAACTGTGCAGTGTAAAGTGTATGACTCCCCTGTAATTACCACTGCATACAAAATCTGCACAAAAGTCAAGACAGAATCTTACACTCACAAGAAGATGATTCGTAAAAGTGTAATGAGGAGGATGAGGTGTGTGTCTTTGTATTGAGATCTGTACAAACAGAAAAGGAAGGAGGGAGAGAGAAGGGACGTGTGTGTGTGTCATCGGGTATGTGATTTAGAAGAAAACGAATTTCCCTTGACATTAAAGTTACTATTAACCTTATATGTTAGGAGGAATTGTTATTTTTCTCCAATCTCGTCCTACTCTCTGCACTCATCTGTGCTTTGCTGTTCCTCCCAAATAATTTAATGGTTGATCATTTCCCTTTTGTGGGTAGACAAGAGCAAGTACAAGTAGCAAAGTGGTTATCACTCTCTGACTTACTTTTTTCAGTCTCAGTCAGTCCAACTTAGACTACTACGACGTTGTATGTAAATATATGATGAGTGAGTAGTAGCATCAATTAAATTGCAAAAAAGTTGGGCCCCTTCATTGCATTGCATTGTAGTTATGATGGTTCTCATTTCTAAAATTTTTCATATGATCCCCTCAGCATCATTATTATCATAATATTGTATCCATGTCCATAAATATCTTTGATATTTTGTTGTTTGTCCCAGACAGTTACACACACACACACACACACACTCTTATAGTCAGTGATCTAATGATGATGAGGGAGTGACGGTGCATATTTCAGAGAGAGAGATATGTATTTTAGATAGTGGCCAGAGCCAACTTTTTTTGTTGTTGACTCTCTTATACATAAATATGGTTAACCAATTTGAGACACATTATGGTAGATATGCATACAGGGGGTAGTGTAGTATTTATTTACCCTATTTGGAACCAAATTCTTCTCTCTCTCCGATTCATTTGGGAAATTGTGGCATAGCATGTGTCTACCATATTCATATTGGAATTGAAAAGCTCAACTATCAGCAGTCATGGGAGTTTGTTGTGTGTAGTTTAATGACCCATCATACAACTGTTTTGATGCACATGGTGTGTGATGAGACCACATACATGGAGGAGGACTGAACTTGAGGATTTGTTGTACTAAAGGAGATTTAATAAACTTTAAACTCTGTCTATTTAATTTATTTCAGGATAATTGAAATCAATGGGACGATCGTCATTTCAAAAGGAGTGAATCGGATTGAAGAATTTTGGTCAGAGGATGAGAGTCAGACTCCAGGGGATGGGGATGATTTTGGTCTCGAATTGTGTTCACATCCTTTGAGAGTGGTGAGTGTAAACTTAAATACAGCGTTCATGTGAAAGTAGACTAAATATGAAATGTTGTGGGGTTAAATATCTGAATTATTTATTGTTATTAGGTCATAATGAGAACGGCTCCACCACCTCCACCGCCTCGTGCCCCAAACCGAGAACTCCACGTAAGAAAAAATGATGGTTTTTTACGAACAACTAATATCTTCTGAAACTGTTCAACGTATTAACTATCTCAAAAATTGTAAATGAGTTCCTTTGCTTGTCATATCATTATGTGCTTGATTAGACAAGTAGTGTAGTTTGTACTGTGTAGTTTTCCTCCCTCCTGCTCGTACTCTCTTCTTTTGCTGGGTACAATAACAATTATTATTATTATCGTGGGCATTAGGGATGAGAAATCATGATGGCAATTTAATTGTTTAAGTGAGAAACGGTGCCGGTTGATTACTTTAACTGTGAGGGTAGCCGACTAACATTCTGCTTCTTCTTCTGTATTTTCAATTTTTTTCTCCTTCTTCTTCTCTGCTACGTTAACGGCATGTTCGTGAGCTGGGAAATGTCTTCATTTGCAACAACAATTACTATTACTGTACATAGCTCCATGCCTTATAATTATCACTGATATAAGACCAAGTATGTTGAACAAAATTAATTCTTTTCTCAAATATTCTTTTTGGCCATCCCCCAAGTTCACAAACTTCATGAGCGAACAGTCAGAAATTTTGACTCTGAACACTGAACACACATATAGTTAGTAGATAACGATTGATGGTAGTGACAAATTGTAATTAGAAATACTACACGTGTTATGCTACAAGAAAGGAGTAGTTTACAAGTCTGTACTACAAATTGTCAGTGGTAAAGACAATTAGAAATTGACAAAAAGGTATACAGTGAGCAGTTATCACTCCTCAAGTCCTGAACTAATTAACAATTTTACTCAAATGTAAAATTTTGTTGTTTATTGTAAATTCTTTCATTGTATAAATAATTATGCTTGTCTAAAGCTCTTTTTAAAAAAACGTTAGTGAAAGTAGTAGCTTGCTTTTTTTCAAGAGTTTTCCTACTTTTCTTAAATTTAGTTAAGTGACTATTGTTTTGATGTCGTGATCCTGACAGCCTTGTTGCTGATTTTGGCATCATGATACTTCATAATGAATTGGTTTATAAGATAAAAGTACCATAGATGTTGTTATGATGCAAAAGTACAACACTCTTTCCTTCATTTCCCCAATAAAACACACACGCACACAATTGTACTCAAAGCTGAGTTCAATCATCACAGACACTTAATTTGAAACTAATGAGAATATTTTGAGGGGAGCCAAAACATTGGGATTTTAGTTGCTTTACATATTACATACCTAAATAGTTTTTGACTAGTAGAGGTATGCATAAATGAATTTAAAAAAGAAATCTTGGCTTTAGTAAATGAGAATCGTAAATAATGCAAAAACGTTTCGTACTTTGTTGTTGAGAGTAAATCTTCTTCCTGTTAAATATATCACACAATGCTGAATGTAATATTTATTTTCCTCATTAGACACTACGAGAAGAATTATCACTAGTGTCAGCCAAATTGGAACAAGTTAATGGAGAAAAACGTGAGCTTCAGTCTCTTTGTCAAAAACTACAGAAAGAGCATCAATTCCGACAGAATGAGAATGAAAAGTTGTCACTAGACTCGGAAAAATTGACCAAAGAACGGGACAATCTGAGAACAGAGTCTGTCCGTCTGAAACATCGTATCAGCTATTTGGAAGAACAAGTATGTGCACATACAGATCAAGTCATTTACTATTAAAATGATTACATTATGATTACATAATTTTTCTCTTGTAATTGTGCAGGTGACGGATCTACTACATAGAAAAGAGATGATTATTCCACAGTCTGTAACAGTTTTCCAGAAAGGGAATCATAAAACAATTGTTTCTGAACCTACTAACAAACCATCTCACGTTCAAAATCGTCCAAGTAGTCCATCTCGTCCACCAAGTGTGGCATCCTCAAGGTACTTGTACAAGATTCTTTTCCTCAAAAAAAATCTATTTATTTGTTTTCAACATATAAATTTTATTACAATTTTATTTTAACAGGGCTTGTGACAGTCGTCAAGCACTGAAAACCCGACTGTGGGAAACTTTTAGAAGAGCTACAACCAGTGACTCCCGGTCTGTGTGTTCCATTGACTCACACAAACCAAATGGAGGGATTGAGAATGGGAATGGTTATTTCAAGAAGAGGTCAGACTCCAAAAAGAAATTGAAACCTCAACCACCGACGAAACCAGTGAGACTATCCCTACAAAGAGCAACAAGTACAACGAATGTGTATCCCCATGATATTCCTGACTTGAACCCCGGTTTGAAACGATCAAATTACAGTGAAAATACTTTACTGCCAGACTGGACCTCAGATGACATGAGATCCGAACCAGAACAAAATCATAAACAAAAAAGAAGTGGGAAACATGGCCTGAGGTGGCTTCGACCAGCTAGTAGCATGTCTTATACAATGAGTAATAGAACTAGTAGTAATCAAATTGCAAAGTTTTAATTTCTTTCTTGAAAAAGAAAACATGGTTCATTGTTAATTTCAACTTTTTGTCAAGTGTATCTAAACTTGTAATCGTGATACTTGTACATAAATATTAATTAATGACATAGGGATAGACATCGCAACTCAGGTCCTTTCTAAATACTCTACATATTATTAGATAATAGGTATAGTAAATCTGAGTGAGTGTGACTGTGTTTCCAGTGTCTTGCCAAGAACGAAATTTTTGGCAATTAGGAATGAAAACTAACAATTAATTATTCAATACGTCATTCCATGTGATGCTGAAAATTATAAGTTGGAGCTTTACAACAAATTTTTTTCCAATCAATTTATTCATGGATATGAGAAAAAATGCTTACGAATGATAAGGACAGTTAACAATAATGAAACTTACGACACCACACAATGTCGTAATTTTTTTACACTCTTGATTATTATAAAGGGTGTAAATATTATTTTACACAAAATTCTCTAAGAGCTAGTGATGTCTTCGTGATTTTTTTTTGTTTCTTAATATTGAGTTATAGAATTATTATTGCTACAACATCGTGTATCTTTCCAATGGGTCATCACATAGAAAGGACAGAGCTAAATACAATGTTACACTTAAAAAATTTTGTTACTTAATATAATTGAAAATTTGCCATCTCTGTATTCTGTCCTGTCACATTATCCAGCTCTCTAGCTCTATTTTCATCTCTGTAGTTGTACATTGAAAGATTCATGGCTTCAAAGTTTAATGTCACTTTAACTTGGAAGCAGTACTTTCCCTCATGGGGGACGTTATAATAGTCCACTGTAAAAGAGAAGCTTCTACAATTTAGTAAATCCTGTGACCCATTTTTTGTTACTAGAAGCTAAAAGCTAGTCGTAATATATGCGAATTTCTTTCCAGTTGTATATTATTCCTAATTTTGTTGTTTACTTTTTTGATGGAAATACGTATACGTACGTACAAATATATATTGTAATATAGTTTTTACGTCCATTACGTCTGTTGTAACATTACAATATAACAGTGTTGATACATCGACAGACATTTTTATTCGTTGATTATGTTCCATGTTCTCAATAATTTGCTATTGCTAGAATTCCAAAAGGTCATTTTCAATTACGTTGTACTTTAAATTGTTTTAAAATGTGTACTACGAAGAAACATCACAATTCAATGACCAAATTTTTGAATACTCATTAAAAGGTAAATAATGACTCTACAAACTCTGGTGTGTTTCTAGCTCCGATGTGGGGAAATTCTCAAACGAAATGAAATGTTTTCAAATTTTTTAAATATAGTCACACACACACATAAAAGAAACAAAAAATATATAATAAAAGGAACTTTTTGTGCTGAATTAGCATTAATTGTTTTGGAAATCATATTACTGTTTTTAAGAAAAGCATAATTTGTCAAGTTTATCAAGTGGAAAAACAGGTAACAACAAGATTACTTTGCAAGTGATGAAATTCCGCCTAGTTTTCATATTAGTACAGACTTCGATTCCTATGAATATTATTCTAGTCCTTTGGTGATCTTCTCCAGTTTAACAATCAATATAAACACCGCATATATACCAAACTGCTCAACAACATTTTCTTAAAAAAGGTTTTACAAGCTAAGGAAGTACCACAATTTAACTGACGTTCCTTATTGTGATACTTTTCGCTTGGGTGGCAGAGAAAGCCAAGATAAATTATCTTAGATAATAAGTAGTATAAGTTATGAAATACAAAAATCCAACCATTTCAAAACCGTCGGAATTGCTTTTTAAACTTCTCAAAGTGAAAGTCATCGGTGGCTTTTTCTCCCTTTTCTTTCTCCACCGCTGTCCCTTGGAGTTCCGGTTCTGCTCCCACAACCACAACTTTTTTGGGCTTTTCGGGTTCTTTTACACGTCGATTTCTATTGTGAGCTCCACTAGGTTCTTCTATATTGACTGCGTAAGTAAAAAAACACAAAATGTATAAAATTATTTGTGCACAGAATTAGAGATTTGTAAAAGCTGTGTAAGAGGAGAAAACTCACATCGATTATGTTGAACAAAATTAACTGCCATATTGGTAGGGACGAATTGGGAAGGTCCTTCTTTCTTATTCATGCGATCACGAAGGATTTTTTGCTTTGCATCTTCTGTAGCTATAATATTTTTAATTTTCACTCTAGAAATAAATCAAAAGAACAAAGTAGTTAGTTATTATACATCATTATTTTTTTGTAATACATACATACAAAATGTGACTTGTCTGAATCTACTTACTCAACGCCAAGGTCAACTTCAGGGATACCACTGAGCATTTGATTTGACAACATTTCTTCAGATCTTTCACTATTGGATTTACGTAGGTACTCTGGAATGGCTAATAAAGCTGCCTCTTCTGGACTAAGAAATTTGGCTACTTCCGGTGGACGTTCCCCATTTGTTTCATTAGCAGACTTTCTCTTTTTCAACTCTGTTTCAATGTACTTTAACCTAAAATAACCCATATTAAATTTTAATTAAACAATTATCATTAAGAATCCATTGTGAAAACTACCAAGAATAAAGTCTTACATTTCTGCATCCTCATCCCTCGTATTAGTTTCCGCGGAGAATTGAGTCCCAATGCCTACATCATAAGGGTCGTCATTAGGCTGAAATTTTCCACGATTTAATGCATCCATGTCAATCATTCCTCCCGTTTTGGATTTGAAGGGATCCACTATCTACAAATATGATCATAATGAATCAAATATAAGGCAATTATTGACTTTTTGGAATCATGTCGAGATAAAATTAAAAGTCATTTAATTACGTACTCCAAGGGCTTCATCTTCAGGTGCAGCCCTTTTTCCTAGGGCAAGACTAACTGAACTCACTCCATATGGTCGTTGTCTTAATTTCTGAAGTTCTTTGTATGACTCCAACTTTTGACTATAGACGACAAAAAAGACAACAATAATAATTATTGTAATTGTTACAACACTTTGAAATTAATAAAATTAAAAAATGTCCAAAATAATAAATAAATAGGATACCGAATGCCATCATCATCTACGCCACCATTTGCTTGGTCAACTGTGCTTGGAGATGGTGACCGCCGTCGAAAATTTTTCCTTTTTGAAATTTTTTTAAATTGATGTGTGGATTCTTCAGAATTGTTAGCTTTTGTATCTTGTTCCATTTTCCCAATGTTCTAAACAAAAGGCTGACAGTAAATTACACAACACATAACACACTTTGTCAAACAGGCTAACAATTATTAGAATACGTTTTTCTGAAAAATCACAGTTTTTTTTCGGAATTTCTCTTGAACCTTACCGCCGCCGAGCAAGAGCGTCTGAGCTAGTCGGGACAAGTTGCCTCATTTTCATTGCATTTTCATCAGTTTTTCGGTGTCAAGGGGTCACTCGAATGACTGAAAATGTTTTTTGCTGGCTCCATCAACTGTTGTGTCTGTGGTCAGAGTCATAAACTGAATCCAACGAGTGGACCTTACTACGTCAACACTTGTGCTCACATTGTGACATGCAAAACTTGCGTCCGCCGAGGTAATTTTCACACTCATTTTCCTTCATCATTTATTTGTACATTGTTGCATATATTTAGAATGGTATTGAATATAAGTTAAAATGAATGATATTTTCATTATTATAGTACCAAAGGAGTGTCCGTCTTGTCACAAACCCTCAGAGACTG
>WJFB01003658.1:0-12483 GCA_009870185.1 Pygmarrhopalites habei | reverse complement strand
GAGGTCAATATGTGTTGGGCAAGGATTTGATGAGACGGAAATCAAGTTTTATCAACAAGTCTATCCTGATCTAGTTGAGCAGCTGGAAGAGTTGAAGAATTACATTTGTCCATTTTATTTGGGTCACATCAACGAGGACCCTCGTACTTCAATTATTATAATGGAGTCTGTTTTTTACTTTTATAATTAGTAGTTTCTTTTTATAATTTCAATGCTAAATTGATGGTTTTTTAGTTACTTAAGTACTGGTTATTATTCAAATTTACAGAGACATGAAACCACTTGGCTACAAAACAATTAGTTTCAATAACGAACTCAACCGAAATCAACTAGAGGAGTCTGTCAAATTCATGGCCAAATTTCATTATGCTGCGAATGTCTTGCAGTTAAAAAAAAAGGAACCCCTCAATAAATTGTACACATTCCTTCAGGTGGAAGAAAATGATGAAGAATTTGACAAATCAGTAAGTTAAAATTATGTAAATAACTTTTATTTTAAATCAGATGACAAACGTAAATAATAATACAGTCCCTGCTAATATTTCAATTTTATGTCCATCTTTTTCAGTTGTTCGCTTCAATGTGTATTGAAGGGCTTGGGAAATTGGGTAAAAATCTACTCTCACTTTCTTCATTGTTTAAATGAAAATTTAAGTCGTTGTAGAATCGTGTAAATAGTTTTTTTTAAAATTTCAGATGGCTTCTTTGAGGGACAAAATTGTTCAGAGGAATTAAGAGAGTATTATCGAAGTTCCAGCCTTACAGGTAAATCAATTAATAAAGTTTTGATATGGTTTGTGAAATTTTGTCGTACACACATTAACCAAAAATTCTTATTTCTTTATAGACCAAGTAAAAATGGCCAGAGCTGTTTTTGGTGCTCGTAGAAATGAGTATCGTACGCTTGTTCATGGAGATTTGTGGTAATTAAACTTTTATTTATACAGTTACAAGAAAGTATAGTAGTTGCAAGAATTATTCGCAAATTAGTTTTGTTCTCTTGTTTAATTTCTGGTACAATATAATATAACTCAGGTCCAACAACATTTTGGTTCATGATGACCCCTCAATGCCATTGAAGGTTATATTTAATTTTTAATACATTTATACTATTGTCAATATAAACTGCAAATTATTACTTAATTTTATGTTGTATTCTTAATTTTTTAATGTACCAGATGATTGACTGGCAACTAGCATCATATGCGGATCCAGCCTATGACCTTGCCGTGCTCGTCGTATCTTGTATACCACGTAATGAGCTGAATCGTCAGAGTATTGACCGATTGTTAGCACTCTATTTTTCTACATTCTCCGAGTACGCGAATAAAGTGAGTTAAAATTAGTTGATAAGAAATCTTTACATGAATTAACTTTAAAAGGATGAATGCAGTAGTTAAATTCTTTTATATACATTACTAGAATGGATTACAAATTCTTATCACAAGAGATTTGGAGCAATTTTCTCAATTTTTCTACACTTTTGGGATGTCATACGTTTATTACTGGTTCACTTATTCCTGTTATCCATTTGCTGGAAATTTCCCTCGTCTCATTCAAATATATGAATTTTTGAAAGTAATCATTTTATTTACAAGTATCTTTATAATTTAAGAATGTGAGAAAAATAATTTTATACTAATGGAGTACAAATTTCTCAATTAACAGAACAATGTGCGTGTCATGGAATTTTTGGCAACTTTAACTTGAAGTATCTGATGCTGGTCATGGACGGTTGTCCTTGCGTTCGGATACTGCGGAGAAACATTGTAAAAATGATATTTTGTGGGCATCAAGTAGTATACAACAAAAGGGTCCAATGAAATGGTGGGTATTGGTGGTATCTTGCTGTTATTGTTCGTCTTGTATAAATTATGTTATAATACTTTTAGGGAGGTTTAAGAAAATAGTTTTCCAAAGAAATTAATTATATCTATTGTGATGAGACTGTGATATGGGAAATTTCAAAAATAAATCAAATGCCTTTTCATTGTCTATATTGCTAATGCCTATTCCCTAGTTGAGGGTGATTACAATGTAAAAATTATTTTGCTGAGTCGTACGATTAGTTTACTTGGAATATTAATTTAAGTCGACGGAAACAGAAATATTAATATGATTGAATCATATATTTCAATAGAGAATTCTTGTACCTTTTTCTACATTGAAAATTTGTCCTTACCCTCAGGGCCGGCTCCACAGGTCGGCCTTAGTGGGCCCCTTGCACAGGGCCTCATGCAAATGGGGGCCTCAAAATTGACATAATGTCGTTAATTTGACCTTGTGTACAGTGATTTTTACACTCTCGGAAATGATTGGTGATAAAATGCGTTTTGTCACCGCAGGGTGAGCCGGCTGGAATACACCGGATTTGGTGACAACTTTTCTCACCCGTTGGTGAACGGTAAAAAGCGGGGGGTGACAAATTTATCACCAAATCCGGTGTATTCCAACCCCGTCACCACATTTCCCACAGTGTACACATTTTTGCCCTTCCTGAAATACATTCTTTATAAAAGCTTTACTGTGTTTAAAAATGGCTACCCCGCCACCAGGGGCCTCACAAAAGTTTCCTGAAGGGGCCTCAGCATGGTTTGCCCACCAACAAATTGTACCTTGAGTCGGCCCTGCTTACCCTCCCACACTAAAAATCTTATTCAATCTTCTCAAACATTCGGGCAAAAGCATAACCATCACTTTCACTGCATATAATACATAGTAAAAATTGCCCTTTACACCAAGACACAAAATACAAAGGTGACCTTTGAAAGGTCCAAAGGTAGTTCGTGCCAAACAGTATTATCGTTGGAAAAGTAGACCATTCAAACCCCCCGCACTCCCACTCCCCATCCTTTCATCTTCCATCTAAATAATCAAAAGTTGTAATTTACAACTTGTCATCCAAGCGTTCTCCTCCCCCAAAAAAGAAAATTCACGATAATTTCAACTCGTCACAAAAACTGAACAAGACCGAAGAAGAGTGCAGAAAGTGTATACTTGCCAAAAATAAATTCACGCATAGACGCATCCTTAAATCCTGCAGGCAACTCAGTCAGCTTTGTGTCTAATTCCCATTATCTTAGTTCCAAACGGCAGTAAAACCAGTCCGAAACCATAACATTGTAGAAACAGTTAATTTTAATTGTCCGAAAGACAAGGTCATTCTAGGAAAAGGGTTCAGTTGGAAACTGGCTCGTTTGTTCATCCAACTGCTTTCATTGAACAGAATGAGTGTGTTTTTGTGAAATCGGGAGTATCGAAAATTTCGACTCGAAATGAATTTACTTAAATCATTGTATCTCCTCCTCCATTTTACCCTTAGGAATCAGGTCACTTCCAGTCATAATCCTAATTCCCTCGTCTCTTCCTTCCTAAACTTTCATTATCCTCAATTAATTAAACACCCATTCAGTGTAAACGAATGTGTCCAAATATTTTTGAACACAAATCCTCCTCTGAATCATCTCCACCATTCAGATACTCTTTCCAACTCCTCCATTTTAATCCTTTCATCTCCATCCCAAGTTTTGCGCCACCATCCCAATCATTTGACTATCAACAGATTTTCTCGACAATGCAGTATCGTTTTCCATTCCAATTCTTTTCTTTCAACTCCCTTCCTTCAATCAAATGATTTCTTTGACGATAGTGAAAATTGGGTGTCTCGTTTAGCTGGTGAAAATCCCAGAAGTTACCATTTATTTTTCCTCAACTCTACAATTTTACACTCAAATATTTGGTCGTCTCCTTTCCTACGACGACTTTCAAATGTTCTTCTAATATTCAAAAATCCCTCCACCCCCAACCATGAAAATCCATTTCTGATTTTGACACCCAATCGATTCCACGTGTCTCCGCCGTATTTCCAAGTTACCCTAACCTCCCCTTCAAAAAATATTTTCTGGAACAAATGGCGGGATTTACAAGGCACCATTTTGAAAATCGGTGTTCCATCCTTTTCGCAAATATCCCGAAAAATTGCATTACATATAGCAACCGGGAAATACAATTTCCAAGTTATGCTCACCCTAGAATTATGCCGTATCCTTAATTCTAGTTTGGAACTCATCCCTGTTGACATTCTAAAAGGATTTGGCTCCTTTGAAAATGGTAGTTGGTCAAGTTACACTGGTAAGATCTTGAATGAGGAGATTGATATTAGCCTTCCATTCGCTGCCAATCCGTCACAGTTCAAAGTTATTGACATGTCAAAGGGTGTCATATATTCTCCTATATCATTCTTCGCGCCACTCCCAAGGAAAACTGTCGTTTCCCTCTCGTTCCTTGTTAAACCTTTCGATGGAACAATTTGGCTCGTCATTCTGCTCACCATTTTGATTAACGTTGTAGTAGTTTGCATTTTAACTGTCATTGGTGGGAAAAAGGATTTGAAGATATTTGTTGTGAGAGGTGACCAAGAAGTAAAGATAGAAAAGTCAAGAATGAGTATTTGGATTCATTTGTGCCTAGAAAGATTGATGGATTTTACGCGGGTCCTCATCGACCAATCAGTGGCAGACGAAGTGTTGTCACGTGACCAGAGGAATGCTAATGGAATTCGAATTGTTTTCATTGTATGGTTATTTGGGACAATCGTGATGGGGAATTTGTACAAATCGATGGTTATTTCGATGCTAGTCCAACCTGTTTATGTAAAGGCACCCGAAACATTCCCGGAATTGATCCAGTCGGATTTCCAAATTAATTTTATTATGTACAAAGCATTTCATTTTGATGAGAGGCTGGAATGGACAAGGAAATTGAAGTATCCTGTACAAGATTACAATTATTCATCCATTCCGCAAGTGAGTTTTGTTGCAAATAGTCACCTTTTTCATGTAAAAGATTTACAATTTTGAATGAAACTTTTTTTCTGATTTTGATAGTTCTATTCTTGATATACACAATTTATTTCTATATTACTTTATGAGAGTCTTCGAGTCGAGTTACTCGAATTGGCTCGAGGATTCACACTCGATTTGATTCGACTTGCATCCCTTTCCTAATGACTTGAGTCAACTCAATTCAAGTACGACTTTTGAGGTGGAGGAAAGAGAAAGAGAGAAGCGAAGGTCGGGGATGAAGTGAAGTTTTATTTTTCGTTGAATTCGGACCGAATTATTCGGTACTCGCCCAAGAGCTTCCTTTATTCCTTATTCGTTTTTGTCTGCCTCTATTTCGAATCGAATCAGTTCGAGTCAACTCAAGTTGAGTCAGGTAGTAGTACAACAGAAGGATTTTTATTAATCTACTTTGTGTCGAATTTGGTTCTGTTCCCCAGTGTCTCTTGACACTTCTGGATGGTCAGAACGTGTGTCTATTCGTCCGAAACTATTTGTACTTGTACGCAGCCAAGTGTTTGGTGAATGCGGGTGGTCAGTTACAATTCAAAGTGTCCAGAGATGCTATAATGTCTACAGTCAGTTCCTTCGGGATGTCAAAATTGAATCCACAATTAAAAAGTTTGTAAATCATTTGCCATTTGGAAAAATGTATTCCAGAAATTTAAATTAGTATTTTATTTCTCCATTTGTTTATTTTTCGAAGGTGTAGCTGACAGGGCAGTGGATGTGATACAAGAACAAGGGCTGGATCTCAACTGGATTAACATACAGTTTTATCAGACGACCCTCGTCACAGTTGGCCGGAAACAATTGGAGGAGAGGATAAGAGGGAGGAGAGTGGACAATGAGGAGACTTTGGTAGATCAGGAGCTCATGGAGTATCCCATCATTATTCTGACAGCCGGACTCGTATTGGCTGCCTTCAGATTCATTCACGAATGTGTAGTGTGTCATTAAATTCAAAAATTGTAGGCATATTCGCTGGCCTGACCCGGACCAAACGAAAGCCGATGAAAGGAAGCGATTTTCTATTAATACATGTTAGCCATTGGCGCGGTACGCGTGATGTGAGATATGTGTGTAGAATTTTTTTGCGAATTAAACCAAAAGTTAATTAAAGAGGCCAATTACTTACTTACTTACTATTTATTTATTAAACTAAAGGTAGGAAGAAAACTTTATCCTAAGGAGGCATGAATCTAGTAAATTATTCTGTGACACTTCTTAGAACATTTTTCTATTCTGTACATCCTTAGAGCACCAAAATGTCTCTAAAACTAAATTGGAGGGTAGTGCCATACTGCCTTTAAAATCAAAAAAATAGAATGACTCTCTGAGAATGTGAGGGCCTTTTCAGCTTCTTAAAGTTTGGCGTGACCCCCAGGAAATGCACAGTTTCATTTCATTTCTAATCTTTCTGACCTTATTCAAGTCTGCATCTGAACTTCAGATTCTGAAGTACCATTGACCAGAGCACTGCAGGGCCATCACAATCTGTCACTGTAATTTCCATCAGTTTGTCTTCTTCTCTGGTAATTAACTAATTATTTAAATCTCCTCTTTGGAAAAAAGAGCTTCAAGTTAGTGCAGAGTGGCTTAGTTTACATAGATTAAATTCTCACGTGATGACATTATTTGTAGAGATCATTAAACAGAATGAAGTTCACACCACAACCCTCAATCTTGAAGGCTATTAACCGACCCCGTCCGAATGAAAACCCAAACGTCCCGAATCGTTCCTCTGGTAAACGTTAAAAATTTCACAATTTTCTCACAAAATTTGACCATAGTGACTTAAAATCAATGCTTATTAATATTTACAATACCTAATTTATAAAAAATATTCCTAAAAATTCGCAAACTGTACTTTCAATCCTATTTCATTTTTCAGAGTACCTCTTTTTCTTCACATTTTTCCAACTCCTCGACTCAAAACGGAGCAATCCAAGGTTCGTACGAGAATTTGAAGCGGAAATCGTGTGGGCCGGTTCGGGGAACTTGAACTGGGATTTTTATCGACAAGGAGGCTACTCAGAAGTCTTGAAGGAAATCTCACGTTACATTAGGGACGGACGTGTACGAATCAGTGATCCAATACTGGAAGCACTCAGACGTCTCAGACAAAGGACTGAGACTGTTTTCCAGTTCCGGTGGCGACAGCTCATTCAACGCCCTTACAATTTGAGATCAATAAGGTCACACAGTAGAATCCTGTGCTTTTGGAATGACATTCTAGAGGCCATAAACAATAGGCTAGAATAAAGATGCTGCAATCAACGAGTCAAATAAAATTCTATACATCTAACTATTATCAAAATGTGATGGACTTTCCTTCTAAAAATAATTATTGAGCAATCATTTGAAATGAGTCAGACGCAAGAAATTACAAATGAATTTTAATAAAAGTTATTCAAAAGTCGAGAGAGTTGAAAGATTTACACAACTTCGTTAAATACTTGGCAGGAAGTGTTTCCCAAGTGTGTGTTGTGTGATGTAAAAATGACTGGAATTTTATCACACGATTTAAAGGATAATCAGTTTTGGGCGTTGAAAACTTTTGGGATTTCAAATCTCACCAAAACTACGTCCGGTTACGGGCGTAAACAAAGCATGCCGCATTCTAGTCTCTGTCGTTTACAGATTTACATCCATGTCCAAATATGAAAGTAAATAGTAGGGACTTTCACAACCTTCAAACCTTGGTCTTTTTCCCAGATTTCTGATGAAAAATTAATGACAAGGGATGAGGACCCGATGGAAAATGTTTCAAAGATAACACAAAAAAGATTGGGCCAAATACAGACAGACGAAATTATGCGTACAATTCACAGTGATAAACCATACAACTTTCGCCATTTTGGGAGAACATTGCGTATTAAAAATTCTCCAAATGAATTACAAATATTTCTAAGGGGGAATTGGACCCTTCTTTAAATTGTTAAGCTCAATTTTTGTACAAACAGTTTAGCAGAGAATTTTTTTTATTTATAATCAAAAGAAATTGTGGCATAATTTACAATTTGAGGAAAAAACAAAAATGAATTTTGTACATTTGACCTTGCAACTATTGTCAATTGGACTGATTCATTTGTGTGGGGAAGCGGATGGTCAATATTCTGGAGATGTCAGTTCCCGAAGGCAGTATTGTTGCGGATGGGATTTGTGGGGTTGTTACCAATGGTGTGATGACTGGAGAATTTCGTACGTTTCATTCATTCAACTAACATTTATGTTCAATTAGATATTAGATATTAATTTGATTGAGTGCGTGTGTGCGTGCGGGTTTTTGTCTGAAATTTCAGACCGGGTGCGATTGTAGGACTCGCAATTGGAATCCCACTTGTAATAATCATTATTGTTGTGCTGTCCTGTTTTTTCTGTGCTGGTTGTCCTCTTCACAACCGGCGGAATCGAAACAGACAGCCTCAAGCTCAAGGAATTCCAATGGGCCATCCAAATTATGGTAATATTTCCAAAATTGTTTTTGGCCAAAAATAATAATTGCTGTTGTGTGTTGATGGTCTACCACTAATTTAGCATTAATTACTGCAATTATGTAATAAAAAGCATGTCATCGTCTTCTATTAATTAATATTTAGGATACTTTGATTCGGAGGGGAATTATGTCATTCCTGCCATCACTGCGTTACCACGGCGACAAAGACACACACGCCGACAAGACCAGTATCCACCACCACCCCCACCCCTCCCACCATCTCATGCCACACACGTACACAACACAAGTATCAGTAGCATAGAGAGTAGCCCGGAAATTCACAAGACCACAAAAATAGCTACAAAAAAACAACGCCATTGAAAATCCATCGAAAATGTGTACAGTAGAACTCCGGGAAAAACAAACTATGCTTGAATATCTGTACTTGAAATTCTTTTGACCGCGAAATAAATTTAAAATTCTGCTACACAATACTAGTACTCATTTAATGCTGTTTGCTCACTGCTCTTTGTTTTCTTACTTTTCTTTCACTTTCTCGAAATCAATGTTTTATATTTTACATACAACTGTGATATACCCATATTAGGCGAAAGTCGTTTTCCGAACATACTGACATGATTTAGGCGATAAAGTAATTGGATTAATGATACTTGTCCGCTACATAATGACAATCTATGATCTGGACACTATTTCCATTCATCTAAGAGTACGGTTTGAGTTACATCGGTAGAAATTACACTATACAGACCAGTTTGGACTACTTTTTGCCAGCCCGTTTTAACCAGCTGGCCTTTAGAATTCACAATTTGCACTGGTATAAACCGGGAATTACCGACTATAACCACTTTCCCCAACGGACGAACCTTGCGTCAATAGAAAGATAAATTATACATCACATCGGATGATGGCATCATGTAACAAATAAACGATTACTACATATTCATAGCTTCCCCTATTGATTTTGTGTGTCATACGAACCCAGAAACCGTCATTTGAGCTCATTTTCATTCCAGGAAAATTGTGAAAGGATTCAGGATGTTGTCAAAGAAAGAATTTGGCTACATTTTCAAGTGGCTGGAAATGTTGTCACGTATAAATTTCCTCATAGTTGAAGTTGATCACAAGAAAGGAGGGATTCAGCTGCAAGAATCAAAGAGAAAACAAAGCTTGTGGAAATTCCATTTTTTTTCTACGATCCATTGGGGGATTTTCCTATTCATTCGTCTTACTTCTTGCTTTTTGGAGAAGAATCGATGTTTCTTGCATCATATTGCGATACACACTTTGGGTACTTATGTCTGTATCTTTACGGGTTACGTCACTTACTCTGCTTTTGTACGGTATCCTCACGAAACGGTCATCCTCTTCAATGAATTCTTTGTTCACAGGAAATTGGGTACAATTGATTTACACATTATAAAATACGCATTGATTATATGTAAAGGTCTCGGAGGGGACCTCTGCGAATGGTAGAAGCCTAGCAAACGGATGTTCCTTTTTCGGTGGATTTTGAGGCCTTGCCTGGGCAATTTGTTTAGTTGTAGTTCTCGGTGAGGTTTAAGAGGAACAAAGGCATGCATATGCTTGCGGACCCTTGGAAGAAGACTGTCCTCTACATAATTTTTTGAGTCTTTTCGGGGTATCGGGATTAATACTATGTTTATTGGGAGGGAATGGGGTTTTTCATGGGTGACTGTGAGAGATGGCCAAACGTCGGTACAACAGACTTTAGTTTTAAACACGTGTTAAGCAGAGATTTTCGCTTCTGTTCACTTTCGTAGGTTCATCTTTAATTTGCCGCTCCTGGAGAAAATACACACTTCAAGATTGGATGATTTTGACAATGCCTCTCATAATTGTCCAGATGGGTTTGATTCAACAAGTGATTTATATGATTGACCCTTCTATCCTTTATTTCTTGTGCTACTTCCGGTTAGAAGGGCCGGTCATATATACCATTTTATTTATACAACAGTCGCATACCTGGACTTTTGTATATACCGCCACTTTGTACCTCATGATTCAACTCCTTTTTCTTCAGCAGTGTCCTCTCATTTTTCGCAGTATCTACAATGGGCTGAGGTGAGTGTGAGCGAGGATTCGGATTCAATTTTTTTGTTCCGAATTATGAAAGAAATCTAGCAGAATTAATTTGTCTTTGTAAATTAGGTCTCGAAATGGCAGGTCAATTCTAGAAGCGTACAAAACCCTTCGCCAACTCCATTGTTTCATCCAACTATTCAATACATCCAATTCAGACATTACATTTGCTTTAAGAGTTGGTTTTGCATTCATGTCAGTCTTTGGCGGTTTTTTCGTGATTCGACATCACACGGAACATATCCTGTTAAGTCTAATTTTTGCTCAACTCACAATCTGTGCTCCAACTATGTTCATCATAATGTTCAACAAGGTATTTCACAATTGCTGTCTGAAAAAGGCCACACATTTAGAAGACGTTTTTCATGTTGTCAATTAAATTATTCGAAAGTTGGTGAACCTTATACCCATTGTGATTGATATTATCTTAAGGCATTTGACATCCCTCAGAAGTTGGCAAAAGTCAAGTATGACATTTATGAATTGTCTCGAAATTTGGATGACGCACGACCTTCAACCTCGATTGGATCATCAAGGCAATCCATGAGAACTGAAATTGTTATAAGACAACTGAAATCCATTCCAACTGTTGGGTTGAAAGTAGGGGGTTTCCACAAGATGGAGAGAATGTCGACGCCGATATTCATAATTTTCGTGACAATCACTCTTGGACGTTTATTAGTAACTTTTAGGTGAAGTAAAATGCAGTAAAATCTTAGTCACAGCAAAACGTAATGGTTTTTATTAAAAATGTTGTACCCATAATTAAATTTATAGAATACCAAGGGATTTTAAGGTAGACACACAAACAGACATTAAGTGTGTTTGTGGCACAATAATTATGATCAACAGTTTAGTAACCAACTTTGTTTTCAACAGTAATAATTAAAGAGAAAAATGGATCGTGTGTGTCCGCTGAGAGAGTGAGACCCTCTTCTTCTCTCACCAGCTGCTATAGCGGACTAGCAAACAAGCCGCACATTTGTAGAGGTTATTTCCAAAACGTGGTATCTGCAGTGTGCCCGTGTGTGCGTATAGAAGCGAGCGGCATGAGTGGAGCGAGCGAGCCTTCCTATTCACGGGCCACCTGCAGATACCACGTTTTGGAAATAACCTCCTCATTTGTTTACACTGTTTTTCTCCATTCGCTGAAGCAATACTTTTGGTCGGTTATCCCATGGAGTCTCACAATTTTCAAAGTTGAATTTTGTATTCGAAATTTCATCAAAAAGTGAGCGAGCGCGTGATCAATTGTCGAGCACAGAAGCCAAAGAAAATGAGTGTAGACATCCGTTCCACGTGACCAAACTGCCAAGTTTTGATTTCAATGCCCCGGATGGATTTGACGGTCAAAGTTTGACCCGTCTCTTCAAGTAACCATACACTGTACCCGCCGTTCCGGTCATTTTCCTCTTTTCTTCCTTGGACCAGACAGAACCGTACTTTTGAGTCCTGGAAGACCTTGAGTGTCCAACTCCATCTATTATAGGTATGGACTATTGACAAGACAGTTTGGCTTCTTTTGTGTTGGCGAAAAATGATTTTTATTTGAACACAATTCATGTAGATAGTCGGATAAGTAAATTTATACATGACAAAGAATGGCCCAAGGGGAAGCCTCGAGTTGAAGTACTAATTAATAATTTTTCTTTAATGAAGGTAATTTCAAGAACATTCTGAATGCTGTACGTATTAAAATTAGAATCGCGGTTTGATGATAATCTCGTACTCTTGTGGGGGTAGGACAAATCCGGGTAAAGCATCCAGAGTGACCCCTGAACTCTCGTCACTCAGACAAATTTCATACTTCTGGAAAATGGAGACGAGGAACATGAAGAAAGAATCTCGAGCCAACGTCTCTCCAACACACGCTCTCTTATTGTGCCTAAAATACAGTGTCAAGGGTTAAAAGTTGCAAAATTTACTTGAAATCTCCATTTCTGTTCTTGTCAAATTAACTCAGTTAATTTTTGCTCAAGATCCATACCCAAAGATCATCATGTTTTCATTCCTCTTGAGTGTCCTTCCATCGTCCATTAAATGTCTCTCGGGTACGAAAACTCCAGGATTTCCCCAAATCTC
>WJFB01003657.1:0-12487 GCA_009870185.1 Pygmarrhopalites habei | reverse complement strand
ATCATGGGTATGATGAATGTGTGGTGGAATCATATGAAACAAACAGGAATGATGGAAATAGTAGTGGGAATGGGTTTTAGGGTTACCCACAATTTGTTTTGGAGTGGTGGACTGCATAAAGGGATGGTAGACTTTATTGTGAGGACTGTCATGACCTTATGTCCTCGATATGAATTTAATGTTCAACTCAAGAAGGGACTGACCCTTTGGATCCTTTGGAATTTTCGGATGGATGATGAGACTGAAAAGTATGTCACTTATCCAATTGAGGATGGTCACAAGGGTCAAGAAAATGGGATGAGTTGTTCTAGGAGTAGTACACAAATCCTTCTTGACCTTTGGACCAATGTGATCAATGGAGGTCATGGGTCAAACTTCCTTGATGGGAGTTACTGGAAAGATATGGAGACTAGGACGAGACTACCTCAAGTCCGGAGCCTCACAAAATGTCTCAGTGGTTTTATGACTCACCTACAAGAAAATTTCAATGTTTTCGGAGAATCTGGCAGGGAATTTCGACTCTCCTTGATTTCCTACGTAAATGCCACACTTTTCCCTACAGCGGAATTAGAAAATTTGTCTTTGGACGCTCGGACTGCGCTGCGGTGTACGGAGAGCGGGATTTGTGCCACATTTGAAATGTTACTTCTTGCGAACAAGATTATTGTCCCATCGGAGCTGAGATGTTCCTTCTTGTACAGGAGAATGTTATATTGTTGTACAAAGGCTGTGAGTCTGCTCGATGATGTTGTGGGTGTCAAAGAGGATTTGAAGGCGGGAAACTTGAGAAGTCTAGTGATTCAAATGCATACAAGGAAGGGAGGGGTTGAAGGACAGAAACCTTTGGATTTTGTGATGAGTCAAGTCAATGCAGCTGTAGAAGAGTACAAAAGAATCATGGAGAAACTCTTGGAGATGACGAGTGGTCAAGAAAGAAATGTTCTGCTGTACGTCAGATACTATTTGAATAGCTGCTATGATGTGGCTGTGGGGACTTATGCTTTGGCTAATGGGATGAGGAGGTATAGACCAGAGTTTATATGACGAAGGGCACAGAAGTTCTATGATAGAAGTGATAGAACACAAGACACGTTTATGACGACACGAATACACATTTAAATTAAAAATGGCAGGGTTCAAAATTAAGGCGGGCGATTGGGGAAAGTTTTAGTTCTAATCGACTTTTACTTTATGCAAAACCTTGTGACGTAATTTAAATGTTTGAGTCAGAAATGTTATGAATAAATTTTGTCGAAAACATTTTGGAATCCTCCCACCACATCTTCTGCCCGGTGTGGCAAAAGAATTTTGCTGTTTAACGGAAGTCGTAGGTCAATAATTGTAGGAAAATTGTGAGAAGTTTGAATTTTTTTCTCGAGGTCGTGAAGAGTATCATAATTCTATGGCATTGCAGGACACAAAATTTGCATTGGCTCTGGTTTCTATTTGCTTTCCATTATGAAAGTCTATCCTGAAGAGTTCTCTCGGAAGACTGGATGTAATAATTACATCCAATTTCAAATTATTTGAAATCTAATTTACAGCCTCCCTTCTTTTCAGTATTTATTTTTGCCATATTTTTGTAGCTACCAAAAATTGGCCAAAACTAGTAAGCGTTATTTTAGCCAGCTCAGAATGGCAAGTCGACTGTAATAAACGTTGGTTAATATGGTGACGTCAATTACAATCAGAAAATATTTTAGATGATATTTTCTAGTAGAGCAATAGAATACAAGAGAGGAGTCACTTTGATAATTATCATTGCGTTCAAATTACATTGAAAGATTTCATTTGCATCGTCACAAAATTTATGTTCGGTTTACGTTCTTCCCGTGCCTAAATGTACGGTGATTATTTTTAACCGTTATATCTGTCCCTGGAATTGCCGACTTGTTACAAAGGGGCTGAGAACACATACTAATTTTTTTTAATATTGGCCAAATCCAAATGGTTTTTCTGTGAAGTTGTTCATTTGATTAGGTTCCCCTCTTTGCATACTCAGTAATATTTTATCACAACACAAGAACAATAACAACAGAGAACGACATGGTCAAACTCCTCCTACTCCTCGTTGTCGCTCTCGTGGGTCATGTCGAGGTCTCCGGAGGGGGTCAATTAGGGAGTGCTCTCAGCGCCGTCAAATCCGATGACAATGTAGGATAAAGCCGGCTTCAGATAGAGGTTTCATGAAAATATAAAACATACGGACCTTTTTTCTTGTTCCAAGTAAACCACAAACACAAAAAAATTGAGTGATTGTTAAAACTTGACCATTCAGATAAAAAATTCCAGGGTAGTCAAAACACACCCTTCCTAATGACATTTTCCCAGTATTATGACTCATGCCTACATGTGAACATGTAGTGGACATTTTTTTCACTCTTTTGCTCCCATTCCCTCTACTCGCATCATCAACTCTCTCATCTTATTTTAAAAGTGGAAGTCATGAATTTTTAAAGTTTGAAACCAACACACTTGCAATACAGTCAGGCTCCCAGACCCATTTATAGTCACTAGGGACCCATATTTAGACCTCTTAAAGTGACTAAAGTCTCTCAGGGATGCTTTTTCAGTCCCTTCGGAAAAATGTGTATCCACTGAAACTCTGTAGCACACACAATGCTCTATGATAACAATGAAGTAGTTACACACATCTTTGCGAGAGGACTAGATACGGGTCCCCGAAAGCCAAAGGTCCCTTCGAGGGGTCCCTCATGAAAATGTATGAGTCTTTCGACCCTGACTCAATTGCATGTTAGGTTCAAACAAATATCTCAAACGGTAAAGAATGACGACTATTGTTATAAAACATTTTGACTCAAAATTTTTGACAGCGCACAACCAAAATTTCCCGCACTACTACACTTATTTCCAATCAAGCCAAACCCTAATTAATATGTACAGAGGAATGAAATGGCTTTGTAAAAGCTGTTAATTGTGTCTGACTTTTCATTGTCTCATTCCCAATTTTGGCAAAACTGGTTGCATTCCACGGGGCAGAAGCACTTCCGCCACATTACGGAGGAACAGCCACTACTTTCCATAAGACTTGATGAGGTTTGTGTAGCTTAAGGACTAATTCACAATTAAATATCGACCATGATTTTGAAAATAATTTGCACCATTTTCTGAACCAACAATGCTGACAATACAATTCCGAGTACGTTTCATAATTAAGGCAAATGTGTGGACCAAGACGTTGAGTCTTCCTATGTAGTAGTCCAACATGGGATTACTAAGAGAAAATTAGTAAAAAAAATGTATGCTACAAATTCTATCATTTCTTTATTCAACTCTTCGTTCACACACAAAATCAAAAAAATTAATTGTACTTTATGAATAAAATGTTAAAACTGAAGTTTGGTTTCCACGCACAAGGAGGAATGGTGGCATTCCTTTTGTTATTGTCTCTAACCACGCCATGTACAAAGGAGCTGACACGGTGCCCTTTCGAGGGACAGGCAGGGTCCTACACAAAAATGCCAAAAATCATTTAGGACGTTTCAGTACAAAATTCCAAAAGTTAGCATTCATAATTTTGTCCCTTTCTCTTCTTCTCATTAAATTCTGATTGAACCAATTTGAGTAAATGTTTTCCCCTTACATCACAACATGTGTTGAATCCTTGGAGTGTTCTTGTAGTAGTTCCCTGAGTCGTAAATGCCTATTAGTCCTCTCACTATTCCTCACAAGTTCAGAGGAATGAATTGCTGTCCCATCCGTCACGTCATCATTCCTGAATGGAGCAATCATGGCCTCAAATTCTTTTTTTGTATTTGGATCCGCTTTCTTAGTTATGTCGGAGATGGTAATCACACCACTCACGTCTATACGGAATTTTGCTAGCAGGGACGCCATGCTGTAAACATCCAAAAAGATGTATAAAATCTTGCACTCATTTTCCCATTAATTTGAATTGATTCAAAAATCAATAAATGAAGCCTTACCTTCGTTCTGTACTGCCATACTCTTCACTGCGACTAGCCAGTGAAAATATTCTCAGGGTGCAATCGGAATACTGTGACCTCGTTGACAGGATGTAAGGTAAAAGGATTGTAAGACCACCATCGTCGTACAACCACCAAACATCGATTGTCCCTTTCTTTTGTTTCTTTTGGAATTGTGTCATCCCAGCAAGGATATTCGAAGGGATTGGACCACCCCCAACGCCCATGAATCCAGTCGACTTTTTCCTACTCTTCTTGGATTTCTTCTTTCCTTCCTCTTGGATATTGGCCTGGGTAGGACCTTCAGGAGGGATCGGGGATGAGGGTGGGGAGTCTGTTGGAGTGAAAATGGAATTAATACATGATTTATTCATTTATGTAGGCAAAAAAGTGGGAAAAATTATTTCTAACCAATTTCGCCCATTTGGGATGAGACCCGGTTTAGAGAAGGTTTCCTGTTGTTGTTGTCTATTGCACCCATTTCCTCCAGGCTTAATTGTCCTTTCATTTGTACTTGATTACTATAGTCAAGGCCGTCCTCGACACGGAGGATGGCAAGGCCAAATTGCATGTGCAGTGCTTCCCTACGGAGGAAATTGAATTTTTAAAATTGGGTAAAAATTGTGAGAGGAACAAGGAAGGAAATTGTGAAGTGGATTTTACTATTTTTAAGGGGAGTGTGTAGTAAATATTGGTTTATGTCTCACTGAATAATATTAAAGTACTGTACTAGTTCAGTACGATCACATTTTAGCCAGTTTGTTTTGTAACCCATCATGAGAACATTTGGTTTTAGTTTTCCAAGTCCAGCTGTTTGCATTATACATTTGGTTCCACGTTCAAAATCCTTGTCTTCAACGAGTGTATGGAATCCTTGGACTTTTTGTTGGGATAACGAACTGTACGCTTGGTTCCATAATTGGCTCCTTACTCGTTGGCTGTAGGGACCCTGAAATTTTTAAAAGAGTTGAGAATTGTACACTAATTATGTTAGATTTTCAGAATTTTATGTAAAATGTAATTGTGAGAAACTGTGTTTTAAAAATTTTGTTAGCCGTGATCTAGAAAGTACAGAAACGTTTTTTCACGTAGAAAAAACGTTTATTTACCGCCCTCTCTGCCTCTCTCTTTGTCTTTGTTTATCGTAATTAACTTACTTTCACAACCTGGCCGGACACGAATAAGGAATTCTTTTTCACAATCAGGTATGCAAAATCCACCAAACTTGGACGGGAACTGAAATTTTAAAAAATGTAAGAAATTATGTAGAATGCGTCAAAAATTCCCGTAACGAAATAAAAAGTGGATTTTGTTGTAAAATTGTTTAAAAAAATTTTTTTGCGTAATTGTGTGAGCTTTTTTTTGCAATGTTTACCTTGGCATTCCACTGAGGACAAGAATTTGGGGACGATAATTTTTGACGTGTTCTGCAACTTGGTTCAAACTTTGGAGGGATGACAGAGCTGAACTGTAAGACTGAGCTTGGGTTGAATCACCCCAATTGACATCCGGGTTTCGGTAGGAGACGAAGAGGTATAGGAAAAGTGTGACACCGACTGTGATGAGTGCAACTATCCAAGACATGAGGAACATGACAGCAATACACAGGAGACTTCCAAGGAGACTCACCCACGCATTGTAAAACCTTTTTTGTGAGAAAAAAAATCAAAAAACCTTTTAAATCGAACTTTAATTTGAATGGAGTGCAAAATTTAAATAGTTTCTTTAGATTGGGATAATTAGTACTTGAAACTTGGACGCCATCCAGGAGATTTAGTGATGGTGGCATGGAACACAGAGAAATTGATGAGACAGTAAGCAGCGAGGAAAAAGTTGGACAAAAATGGTGCGAGGACATTCAAATCAGCTGTTAAAAATTTCAATACATTGCATTGGTTGAGTAGGAGAAATAAATAAATGGGTTTTCAAACAGAATAATTATGTAAGTAAAATTCTTTTACCAATTAGGAGACATCCTACAGAAATTATGAAGACAAGTATGTATCCTCGGACGGGATCTATTTTTTGCAAAAAAAACATTTTAAACTTCATATTCTGTACGCTTCTTATTATAAACAACGAAGAATTTATGTACCATTATTGGCTCCGTATCCTTTGGCAAAGAAATAGAGAAATGGGTAAATTTTGTCCTTTGCAAGAGCCTGTCAGGAAATAGTAAAACTTTTTGTAAAAATCTTTACAATTAATTTGTGCATGAATCTGACATCTTCTCAATTATTTTACACCTACAATTTTAAATGGACATTTACCAATGTAGAAAAGGATTCTTTAGAAATGATTTAATTACCTGGAGGACACGGGGAGCTCCGACCAAACTAGCAATGGCAGAAGACAGAGTGGCGGCGAAGCAACCTAATTTGACCGAACAAGAGGAATATTAATATTTGCAATATTTTCCCTCATAATCTCCCTTACACTTTAAATATACAATTTGGTGGAAAGAACGGAATGACAATTTTATATTCAATACGTATGCATACCCATGTAAATCAAGGGACCCCAGGCTGACACCAACTCCATGACCTACATAACCAAGTTTCAAAAATTTTAATTGCACTTCGTATCCAGAATAAATTGCATAATTGGAAACTTTCGTCGACAATTCAAGTACTATTGTCCTTCTATTACAGGGAAGCTGTGAGTTAAGTACAGTCAACGTGGGTGGTCCTCATGAACAATGTGTAACTTCAACCTGGCCTACGACTTTCCTCTTTCCCGGATGAGGACCACCCAAGTTGACTGCACTTGTCTCGCAACTTTCCCTCCCATCCAGACCTCCTCTGTACCTCACACACACGTTCCCCTTCATCCATCTATACCCCCATACCAATAATAAAGCAAATTATTATTTCGACAAGAATTACCTGAGCATTGTTGAGCAGTCCATATTCACAAGTTGTATTGGAACAATCGGTGTAATATGAAAAGTTGGGTGGGGCCGTGTCGGGATCCGGGTAAAGAAGTCCCACTTGATACTGAGTCACATTCCCAGTAGTTTCCCTGATGGCCGATCCAGCCAGGACAAAAGCGTATAGGATGTAACTGACATAAGTTATAGCGATAGCCAACAGAGTCCCTTTTGGAATGGCTGAGGCAGGATCCTTCAAATCTCCACTCAAATTTGCCCCGGCCACAATCCCAGTCACGGATGGGAAAAACACACCAAAGACAGTGAAAAATGTTTGTTCCGTGTCGTCTCCCTTCAATCCCAGTCTGTAGTCTGAATTTATATTCTCACTCCACGTGTCCGCTGTTGTTCAAAATTTAAAATAAAATTTCACAAACTCAAGGTAAATAGAATGCAATCATTTTGACAAAAAAGTCTGTACCATTAAATCCAGTAAACCCTCTCGCCCTTTCATCGTCATCTTGAGGACCCATGAAAGCTCCCACAATAAAATCGACTTGAGCCGCCACGAGGACAACCAACAAAAACATTTGTGCCTAAAATCAGAGCAAAAATTTCATATAAAAATTAGCCCAATTTACGAAAAAGATTTTGAAGTAGACAGAAATAGAAATTGGTGTATTTCTTACTCTGGTGACCCAATCCATCCCAATGAAAGCAAGGATGAGGATGAAAATAACGACCCCTACTCCCACAACTCGAATGTCATTCGACCCACCATCGATAATTTGGCCCCAATCGTTGGCTGCCAATAAATCATTGAGTGATTCGCAAAGACCGACAATATGCAGAGCGACTGCCATGGAATTTGCAATTGTGAACATAAGACCAATGGCTGCTCCAAATTCCGGACCAAGTGAACGGGAAATCATGTAGTAAATTCCACCACCTTGAATCTGTCCATTTGTGGCCACAGCTAAAAATAATTGAATGAAACAAACAGATTAGATAGATTCTTAAGAAATTTCATTAAAAATAAAGAAATCCCAAGGTTTTTTCTAAAAATCATAAATTATTTCAACAAATTAATTAATAGTCTAACTTACCAGACATGCTGAATGCTGTAATGAATGTGACTAAATTGGCCAGACTCATGAGGAGACATCCTTGAACTAAATATATTAAAAACACGATCAATTTTTCAGTTTTTAAAAAAAGAAGACAGGATTTTCACAAAATTTTTGGTAGATAAAAATATAGTGGGTTAATTTGGCTTACCCAGTCCGGCTTGTCCGATGACCCAAGACAAACGAAGAAAGAGCATGACACCCCAAATATTCAGAAGACATCTCATCTAAATTAAATAATTCAATAAATTATTTAAATTGATTCAATTGTCCCTGAGCTTGTCGACCATCAATTAATTCATTAATTAATATTTGACTTTTATTTAAAAAAGTCATTTAGACATTAAGAAAAATTATATTTCTTACCAATACTCCTTCTAGCCATGAAAATTTGATGACTTTCCCTTTCAAAACTGGTTCAGGATCCTTGTCAACTTTCTCCTGTAGTAAAAAAAATTCAAATATAAGTTATGTACTGTTCAAACAAGAAGAGGGAAATTCCTTGTCAGACTTTCACCAGAAAAGTAACGTTCTGCTTTCTCCGCTAAACGTTTTTATGGTGAAAGTTGTCAATGTTTCCCAGACACGGACTACTCACTAGCGTGGAGTGTATTAAATGTGTGCATGAAATATTTACAAAATAAATGTTTTTTGACAGCTAGAAACTACTTCTAAAGCATGTAGATTCATTTCATTGCATTTTAATGCATTTTGTGTGTTTACATTTTCTACACAGAATAATTTTGTACAACATGACTTAACTTTTTATTATAGTACGTATTCTGTATTCCATCATTTTTGTGTTGTCATCATTTAGCCGTAAAGTCAAAGGTTAAGAAAATATAATGGCCTGTTGTGGTGAAATGACAGTCGAGACTAAATCGGGTCAAATCAAATAAACTAAACTCGAGTACACAAGTATTTATTGAGTATTGCTCAATCAAAGCGAATGGAATAATTCCAGGTTTGATAAAGGACACAAGGACAAGTGGGTAATTCCAAACCCACAGTATGACAAATCGTTAGTATACCTTTACTCCTACGACTTTTTAAAATCATATCCTGTATTCGTAGTATTTGCACGTTGATGGAGGGAGGAGGAGCAGCCAGTAACATTCCATGTCATCATCATATTTGAAATAAGGATTATCCTTATTTCAAATTAAAATTGTTGTCCTATTCAACTGATAAGTCTGACTTGAACTACTTGTAATGGTTTATCTGCATACTTCCCCCATCCTTCATCCATTTTGTCAATTAACCTGTCAATTCTAATCCACTTGTCCCACTTGTCCACTTCACTTGTAAACAGTTGTAAAACTAGTTGTAAAAGTCGGAATCACGTCATACTTTCTCTCCACTCCAAATATGTACATTACAATGCAAAATAATCTGTGTAGAATTTATCCTTTTCTACTCCTCTTTTAAAAGGTTCTGCTGAATCCTACAGGAAAACCTACGTAAATTCGCACTCATCAATTACTTCTCAATAGCAAATGCAAATTGTTTAAGTTGAGTGGGCATTCATGTAAGATCACGGATGGATCAGGTACAAACCAAATTTTACTGGTTAAAACTGTTCTCTCCTCTTTATCCCTCTTGTCCTCAATCATCATTCATTGTCTTGGATAAAATTCACAAAAAAATTCCATGCCTCCTAAACGCCCACGCATGCAAAAAATGTTTTGACTCCCTCAATTTCAGCTTCAACAGCTAAAGTTTGACAATAATAAAATCCAAATATCAGTGATAAAAACCCTTCGAGATTAACTCCCTAATCCGTCATTGATTATCAAGTTCATCATACACACACACAGACACACACACATTGGTCGTTATCTTTGTTGGTTTACTTTACGTAAAGTGTAGCTTTCCTTGTATTGACACCCACAATCCCCAATGACATAATCATTTGGCAATTAAAGTACAAGAGAACAAAGTGAGGCAATTGAATTAGGATTTTTGATTGTACATAAGGAATTATGTATGATAATCCTGTCATCATACTCGATCCTCATGTTCGATATGTGATCAGACTGTTCTAACAATTCTCTGATTGATGTGATGTGTCGGCAGGATCCAGTTCTAACCAGGATTATTAAAGTAAATTGATAAATCCTCATAATATGTTATACTTTCTAATCGTATTAAACAAAATGACGACAACACAATTTAATAACTGATAGACCAATTCAAAAGTCAAAGTATTACACAACAACAATCCAATCAGACTTTATTGTGCACATAATCGATTAATAATCCATCATGGGACAATATCCAATTCAACACATTCCATCACAATGCGTAGCCGGCTAAATAAATATCCAATTAAAAGGGATCAAGGATAGAAAAATACAATAAATCTTTCACCATTTTTTGTGTGTGACAAGGAATTGGTTAGAAAAATTATACTTGGCTCAAGAATCTACAAAATCAAAGCCTCAATTTTTTTATTGAACCTTCCCTAACCTTTGTCAACTTTCTCCACACACACAACACATTTTTTTAAAATGCTTCTCTGTCAGACTTTCTCCACACAAGAAAATGGTAAAGTGAAAGCTTTCTCCACGGAACGAGAGTCAGTCAAAATGACAGATTCTATAGCAGATATGGTTTTTTAAAAAAAGCACTAAGACCAGATTCTGCAATTTTATGCTAGACAGCCAAGAAGTTTAATTGTGTGTGTGTGTGTATGACTATGATTGAAAATTAGAAAGAAAAGTGACCTGTGTGTGTCGGACGCCTTGTTCCAATAAATTATTAATACTTGGCCTGTCCTCCTTCTGCCCTCCACCTTTAGTCATTTCAAAATGTTCATATTTTGGAAGACGGTCGATGGTCATCTGACTGATCGTTTGATCCGGTGCTTGGACGTAAGTTTGTTGGTTTTGTTGGGAGTGATGTGTCCCATCCCGAGAACTGACTGTCGAGCCCACATGATTCACTTCAAACCGGTTCCGTCCTCCTTCCCCTGACTGGATGGATGACCCACTGTCTGACGTTATACTCGATCGAGACATTTTCTAAATGCCCGTCCCTGCAGACTTATTTTTAAAGGGTGGGTAGACAAAATATTAAAAAATTACTATTAATTTTGACTTTTGGGACAAATTGGGAAACGTTCCTCCTAAGTGGAGTGCCCAGTAGTGAATGTGATTCAGTGGAGTCAATTGATTTGCTTGATTTTTAGTTTCATATCTTTATTGTTATCAAACACTTCAATCAGGGTCGTCTCACAAAACGGATTCAGTCGCTTTACTGTTATTTTTTTTCGTGACAGGGGAATATAAACATAAAATTATCAAAACAATTTGTATTTGATTCTGCTCTGGCTTTTTTAAATGTGACATTGATTTAAATGTACAATTTTATTTTTCAGTTGCTAACCAACTGAAACAAAAGGATGAAAAATGTCATCACCGTCCCCACAACCTGTCAACTCAAATTTTGTGGAAAATTTTGTCTGGTACATTATCCAACGAATTGTGTAAAACAGGACAAAAAAATTTTTGCAACAGTTCAACTATTTGAAAAGTGTATCTCAACATTTTATAATTTGTAAAAAAATAAACGTTTTAAAAATCAATGCAAATATATTTTATTTGGTTTTTATGTCAAACTTAATTTTAAACAGTTTTAAATTGTAGTTTAGTCAGTTGAAAATGTAAAACTTTGTAAATAAGACTTTTGTATGTAAAAATAAATTATAAAATTTTGGAAAAACTCAAAATTCATTTCAAAACGACACACACAAAACAAATATTATTTGTAGTGGGTCGTAAAGGCAGATTGGTCAGTCCGGGTAAAGGGAATGGTGTCAGGATGTCAAATCACTTTTTCCCGTACCTGAAAAATTCAAAAAACAGACGAAACCTGATATAGAAAAATCCCTTTCCAACAGTTTAAAAAATGTTATGGTACTCTTTAGACACGGTACACTAATGTAGAAGTGTTAATTTTGAAAAGATATTTTTGACTGACCATCCGTAGCCGTAGCCGCCCCATGGATACCCGCCGTACCACCAGCGTCCTTGTCTCTGTCCAGTCCCCATTGGCACTCCAGGCCCATGCCCCTCCTCTCCTACCACTACACATCCAAAAGAAAACATTAATTTTCAAAACATTAAAATTCCAAAAGTTCCCTACCAAATGAGAACATAGCAGTAGATTGTTTAAAAAATAAAATTCAAAAAGTGTGTACCCTCAGAGCCAGTGTCATGGGCAGGAACAGCCAGGACCACATTCAGGATGACCAGAGACAGAATCAAAATGTGAGTAAGACGGGCCATTTCGAATTTAAAAATTCTTTTCGAAATTTCGAAAAAAGGGGTACTTGAGAAAAGTGGTTTGTCAAAAAAATGAGGAAGCTCAGAGAAAGGGCTGGAGCGGAATGAATGATTTCTGGAGGATCAGAAGCCACTTTATATACCCCTGAAAGGGCTCCCTGTGAACAGGTACTTTGGAATAGAACGAGTCAGTCATGAGTCAAGTATAAAAAAGAGAGGATTAGAAAAAGATTTGGATAAGAAAACGTTTGATAAAAC
>WJFB01003656.1:0-12490 GCA_009870185.1 Pygmarrhopalites habei | reverse complement strand
TAAATGGAATTAAAGGCTATCGGACACGGCTTGAAGAAAAGTGTCCGTGAGTGTCCGTGGTGTCCGATTTAAGACTATAATTTTAGGAGTGCACAAATTGAGAAATGAAATTCTACAAAATATGTCCTCATGTTTGCCGACCTCCCAGGCTCCCAGTTTTTTTCAAACTGATGTAAACCAATGCCTCTTTTATAAATTCCAATAATTAATATAAATTACTTACTGTTAATAACTAATTAATACTAGCCTCCAGGTAATGAGAAATGCAGAACCTCCAGTCTTAACCAGATGACATAAATAACTACGTGTTTACATAAATCGTAAGTGTGTAAGGAAATCTTGGCAACATCCATTTATAAACATTTATTATATCAAAGTACTTTCTTTCTATTTCTCTTGTAATCCCAGAAGTGAAAGTTGATGGACACAAACTGACACACAAATAGAGAACTGACAAAATAAATACATCACAATTCACTTTTAGTCATATGAGTAGAGCATACATAATTAAATTATGATAATTTTGATTTGGCAGCTAAGAGAGATTGTCAACATTTTTTTTGGTTAAAGTCTCAAGCATAGAATTCGACAGGGCGATTTCTGGGTCCTGGTCCTCGACTTGAACTTGGGACTTGACATTGGCCTGAAATGTCCTGGAGATGCAAAGGGTCATCCTCGTTCCGCTCCTCCTCCTCTGCCTCTGCTTTACCCATTTCTCTTTGGCTTAGCCAGACAAAGAGCATGGCGAAGGCTATCACGATGATGGCAATTAGGTCAAATATGTGGAATACCCGGATGACCACAATAATTAGGAAGGTCAGGATGAGGGCGGCGTGGACGAGGCAGGCGTTGAGGTAAACTCGTTGTCCCTACAAGGAAAGAACAAAATTGTATTAATATTTTTTGTAAAAATTATAGATTGAATTTTATTTAGAAATCTTGTAGCAAAAATGCTAGACTTGAACGCCGTTCAGCTCAAATCACAAGTTTTCCTTGGATTTTGAGTCTCCCGTTCACTCAAAAAAAGTGAACGGCGTCCAAGTTCAGAATTTTTGTGTTGGGAGGGAATAAGAGAATTTGACCTCCTGAGGTCATAAGATGAAGGTCAGTAAATAAAATAATTATTTACAATTTTTAAAAAAATAATTTTCTGCATAACTTCAAACGTTTTTTGAAAAAAAGTGTGCAAAATTCACCAAAATGGGAAAATACATTTTGAAAAAAAACCGAAATTTTACTTGAATGGCTCCGACTAAAAGGACGATTCCCATGAGAATACCCGGGATCAGGACTAGTAGAAGGACACCCACGTAAAATATGGAGTCGACTGCAATGAAGAAACAAAAGAATTTAATTAATTATTTCCTTTTCTGTAGTAAAATTCCGAATTTCTTGCAGCAGGATTTTTGTGCGTAAAAAATTCTAATTTTTGTTTACCGCGTTCAACATTTCCAGTCTGTGGAGGGAACCCGGGTTTTTGACCTTTATTGTAGAACAGGTACAAACCACCGAATATGATTATCCCCGAATAGAACAGCTGTTGGTTCACAAAACGGACACACAATTTTTTTAAAATTCTAGAATTTTCAGTTCAATTTCAAAAAGTATTTAAAGAATTTAATTCAATTTAAATTGTACAATGTCTTACAATTTGTATGACTGCAATTATTTTGGTTGCAAGGGAGTAACGACCGTGTGCCGCATGTGGTCTCTCCTCTCTCTCCTCCTCTCCTTCCATCCCATTTCTTTCTCTCTCAACTTTTCAAAAGTCCGAATTTCCTCTCACTTAAATCCAATTACGTGTAATTTACTAATTAAATCACGCTCCATAATTCAAATTCCGTTTATTTGTACAGATTTTCCCAACAAAATTTATAGGACACGAGCTGAGGATGGAAGAGAGCAACACACACACAAATTTTTAAATATTGGTTGGAACTTTACCCGTCCCCTCTCACAGTTGTCACTGAGCACACACACAGGAGGAGCAGTACAGGGGAGAGAAGAACCTCGGAGTCTTTCGGGGAATCAATAGTGACACCGAGGAGAGAGGGAGAGAGAGCGTGTGTGAGCAACAGGACCCAGAGATTTCTGCACATTCTTTTCCTTCTGAAGGCAAAACTCGGGATTTCCTGCATTATTCATTTGGATGCAACAGTTGACCACACACACACATTATACACACACACACAAGAACACACACACACACAAAGAACACACACACACAAAGAACACACACACACACAAAGAACACACACACACACAAAGAACACACACACACACAAAGAACACACACACACAAAGAACACACACACACTAAAGTAGAACAAAGGCAACAATGCAAACCCCGAATTTCGGATTAATTCGGACGGTTGAATTTAATCAAAACAAAATAATTGTAATTCTATTAAAAATTAAATAAATTAAAAAATTGAATAAATACTTGAAAATTCCCGCTTTCATGTCAAGCCATTCAAAATTGTGTACTGTTTCAAAACACTTGTAATTGGCATTACATTAGTCCAGCTTGGAAAATCATCCACTAATTTTCTAAACGATTCTTGCTGTACTTGTTCATCGTGCATGTAATGTCCAACGTACATTACATTCACCAGAGTATCCTTCCCAATTACTTGTTGACTTCCCTTGAGTTCAAAGGTCATTGACACATCTGTACTGTTCACTCCATATCCATTGGTCATAAAAACGAAGTACGTGAGTCGACCTTCAAACTCAACTTTTCCAGGTTTTGGCACTCCAATAATTTCTCCAGCAAAATCCCAATCAATCAATTCATAATTTTTCCCTGGACTCACAACCACCGTTAACTGTGAAGGGCCATTGAATGTCACCAGTAGATGTCTCTGCCTTGGATTGGCTTCTACTGGCGCGTTTTTCAAAACAGTCATGTGTACAAAATCCTTCACTGCTGCGGGCAATCCGACTGGAGTGGCCACCCAAGGAGTGTTTCTGAAATTAGTCGTACAAATTCGCTAAATATTTTTTGCACAGTGCAAAGTGTGCTAAGATATTTTTATTATCTGCAAAATTCTTTTCTGCAAACAAATTGTACTCTCAAACATTTGGATTTGATTTTTATTCGAATTTACTTGATCGTAGTCGTAGTGGGCCATATAAATAACTGATTGCAATATAAATCCGCACAGGAATTTGAATTTGCCTCCAATTCACTCTGGTCTTTTAGCTCTCTTACAGTTTTCGCAATTTCAGGCAAATAGTCGATGGTGTGAGGATCGAATGGCCAAAACCAGTAACCAGAGTCAGTTCGATTTACAGTGGCATTCGATGGGGTCAGACCGTCAGTTGGATTGTACCAAGTTCGATCTACGTTCTGCAAAAAAATTGTTACACACGCACATGTGGGAAGCTTTAATTTTAAATGATCACAGATTCGCAATGTTAAACATTTTTGCACTTACAAGAAGACGGATGCGCATGGGTGTTTTCTGCTGGTAAGGAACGTCCCCCACAAATCCAACGACTATCAGTGGACTCAGAATAAATATGCAGAAAATTAGACAAATGGCCAATTTAATTTTCGCGCACTTCACAAGGTAAGACTGGAGTCCATTGAAAGGGAGGATTGGGACGAGTGCTCCCAAAATTAGACCGAGATAAATATTTGGGTCTGTTGTATTTCCCATTCGACCCAAAATTGGGACGAATATGTCAATCAGTGTTATGACCATGTAAAGTGCGAATAGCAGCGGAATTAATTCGCCAATCAGGACACTTGCCACCATCTCCATTTTTGGCTGCTTGAATCCTGAAATTTTCAAAAGTCAAAAAAATGTACGACGCCACACGGTTTTCACCGTTCTTCAAAAAATTAACAGCTGTTCATTGTTTAAATATTTCTAAGATTTCAAACTGAAATTTACTAAAAAAGAGAAATCGCCCGAGGCTCCAACTGAGGATGGCGAAAACCAAAACCATTGTAAAAACATAGACGACTCGAGTGACAAAAGTGAGGGCCAAAACAAGGATTGCTGTAGTAAATTTTGATGCTATCCAAGTCTTCCTTTGAGAACTGCCCCAGAAGAAGGAAAACGAAAGTGTGGAGGTCAGCAAGGCGGGCAATCCAAAAATGAGTAGTGATAAAGTTGGGTAGGAGTAGAAAGGCATGTAGTAACCAGTCCAGTTAAAAAACGCGCCACAGAATACACTCACAGCTATTCCCAAAGCCCATGACACTTTTTGAAAAAAAACAAATTTTTGTGAGTACCCGAAATTTTCAAAAAAAAACCAGAAAGTATTTTCGTCGAGTCGAGTCAGGAAGTCGCGAGAGACGGACTCCCTTTCACTCTTGTTGCACGAGTGGTGCATTATCGCGAAAAATTATTTAAATTTTAAATGAAGTACCGACTGTGGAAGCGAGGAGTAACAAGCAAATTTTTATGCTGGATCGCTTGACCTTGACTGCGAACAAAAAATAGTATTTTGACATTCCAAAATATTCAAGTACAAAGCGGAAAATAGAAAATTACAAAGAAAAACATTCACCTTGGAAGATGGTGATAAAAATAAATATGACTGCAATTATGATGTTGACAATAATCCCGACAGTCTCACTGTACACGACCATGAAGAGACCGAAGACATCAAAGAAAACCATTTTCTCCCCTGACCCCATGTCAACTTCGTTGTAGTCCAGTGTTGAAAAATATTTTGCCAACGCCAGTGCATTCTACCAATTTTTTAATGTGTTTCAAAATATTTTATTCATCTGCTTTTTTATAAAAAAAAAATCTCGTGGATGCAAAATCTCCCATACTGAGGAACTGGGCTCGATCAAATTTTCAAAAGAAAATTAGAAAATGAATGAAACTTGTGAAAAATTTTAGACAATAAACAAGGAACATTTTGCATCCAACGATTCAATTCACGGAAAAATTTTCGAAAATTTTCGGAAAAATCTTTTTAAAAAATTGCATAAATGAGTAAAAACCTCGCCGACATGTTGGATACTTCCAGGTGGGATTTCGTTGACCGTGTCAAAGGTTGTGTGGTACAGCCATCCATTTTTAATAAATGCCATATCGAAGCCAGGGATATTTCTGAAATCCCGAAAAATCCGAAAATCCGTGTCACTCGCCATTAGTCCCAGCTGGAAGGCTTCTTCACCCACGACAAGGCCGTAAGGGTACGGCGTTGACTGGTACGCTTTGAGGATCCATCCATTCTCTAATTTTATAAATTTATTTCAAAGATCTGCCAAAATTTTACAGAAAAAAGTAAATAGACTGAAAATTGAATGCTTTTACTTGGTCCAGTTTGGAAAAGAATTTCCCTCCCGCCACTCCCCGCCCCCTCGAGATTGACAAAAGACACCAGGTTCTCAGCCCACCGATGACCTCTCCCGTTATTCCCCTTCACAAACCCATGAGCTGCATGCATTCCCAATTCCTCCGCCCCATTGAAGAGGAACACAAGACTATTTTTGAAATTGAGCGGGAGAGGATGTGCACAGAAAATTCTTAGAATTTCCAGCAATGTTACACAACTAATCATATTGTCTGTTGCTCCTGGTGCATTCGGCTTCGAGTCGTAGTGGCAATTAAAAAGTACAGATTTGTTGGACCGAAGTGAAGGTTCTTTAGGCTCCAGCTTGGCCACCACATTTGAAACTTCCCGGTAAACCGATGTACATCCTTCATCGTCGTCCATATAGAAAGCACCGGAAGGATTCTGTGTCTCAAATTCAAAATTCAGTTCGGATTCAGGGACGAGAGACTCGTTGATTTTTTGGAGACGATCCAGAATGTCTTGGACTGTCCTGACATCTGTCATATAACTCCCGGATACACGTGGACCGACCCGGGTCAAATCCGTCAAATCGGTTCGAGCTCGTTCCTCGATGAACCTTCAAAAGGTTTCGAGAAAGTTTCAAATGACCGAAGGCAAAAACAATCAAAGGTCAAGCTACGAATTTTTTTTTAAAAAAATTGTGATCATTACGCCATTACAGCATGGAATTATTTTGCAAATCCGAAATGCTGAGGGCCTTGGGCAGTCTTCTGTCCATATATTTGGCGAATAGAAGCGCCAATCCAATTAGAACCAGCAGAAATATTAAGGTGAACGATTGATGGTCTACTTTCAAATCTTTTTTTGAAATTCGCTTTTGGTTGACGTCAAACAGATTTTTCCAATCTTCTTCTTCGTCATTTGATTGACTGTCACCGGAGCCGGCGATACCCGGGATTTCTTCCCAGGAGTCATCTTTCCTCCTGACGTTGTTGCCGCGCAGACGGAACCTCAATTTGGACACCATGGAACCGCCCGACTCTGGTGACCAGAGTTGAATTGAGGGGATTAGTAATAGAAATGACTCTAAGATTGTCCCAATCATCCTTGGTCAACGCATGAGTAAGCGGGCAAGGATTATTGGGGCAATTATAGAGTCATTTCTATTACTAACCCCCTCAATTGTGAAAATTAGAAGAGGGAGAAAAATTTTTTGTTGAACGTGAGACGTGTATTGTGATTGTGTGTTTATTCTGATTATGAAATAGTCAATACAATTTACATGTGAGTATGAACCTTTACGTTTGCCTTGATGAGAGAACGCAGTCATGAAACAGTGGAATTACAAACTATTTTTGTAATCATTATCATTTAGTTGTGGACACTGTGTAGTGGATAATATTCTTCATTGTTCTGTATGTACCACAGCCAGACAGTTGTGGATTGCATTGATTGATTAGTAATGGAAAGGGTGAACTGCCACAGGAGTTTTATTTTCCCTTCTAACTGATTTTACATTACGAATTCATGTTGTTCGAAACAATTTGTTTTAATCTTTGTAACCTACATTCGTATTTTTAACAACGTCCCTCCATTTCGTTCATCCTTCCCAATCTCTTCATCAATTTTGCTGTTGAATAATTTACTCAGAAATTCTGAGTCAGAATAAATAAAGATGTGTGCGGTTTGACTGTGATCAGACTCCGGAGCCGCCGACTTTCAGCCGCCGCCGCCGACAATTTTTTAAAATTTTAGCCACCACCGCCGCCGAAGAAATTTTTTTACCAGCGGCCGACGCCGCCGCCGCCGCCGAGAAAAATGACGGCTGAGCCGCGGCTGGAGGCATAAATTAACTGGTTTTCAAAAAAATTTCAATGAAAAAGAGTCCATTTTTGAATTTTTGAATCTCATTTTTGTGAAAAAATCATTTTTGATTTGGAAATTTTGCAAATATTTGGCTCGCTTCGCTCCCCACTTTTTTCGCATGATTACCCATGTTTCAGTTGAAAAATTCAATTTTTTCGTCGCAAAATTTTAACTTTCTTTGGCAAAAATTTCTAACCGACTGTGGGTCACCGCCGCCGTTAGAGCTCTTATCGGGACGAGACGAGACGGTATTTGGCCTGTCCCGTCCCGTCCCGAAAATTTCGGGACGGGAAATGGTCCGTCTCGTCCCGAGTAGGAGCTCTAGCCGCCGTTAATTGTTCGCGTAGCCGCCGCCGCCGACAAAATTTCGTGGGCTCCGGAGTCTGACTGTGATTTTCATCCTCATTTTCACGTTTTCACGGTCGTCTGACCTTCATGACGAGTCTGTGGGGATGATTGAGTCCTGAAAAAAAACGGGAGAGGTTATCTAAATGGTTTGGGAAAACTCTGAGAGCTACTTCACCAATTTGCATCAAAGTCGGCGAATTCTTTTTCGTGGACAACTAATTTATTGATCATGACAATTATTTCGATCATCTTCAGCTATTCCACTAATTTAATCCTCACTTGTCGATAATGACCTGTGACAAAGACACACAAATCTACTCTCCACACAAGCACACACAATGGCTGATGTGTTTTGGCCTTAAGATTTACTACACTCCGATTCTCTCTATTCATTTTTCTAGATTTACATATTTGAATTTCTGTCATAACTGACTCTCGCAGACGCTCATCATCGACGAATTTGTTGCAGCACACGTTACTCGTGTTAAAATTAGAATTATTCGAAATATTTTTATCCATTAAACAGCATAGGATCTGTGGGAACTGGTGGACTTTCCATAGCACGAGTCGCAGTCCATTTATGGAATAATCCATAAAATATTGTATTGTAAAATATACGGAAAAGTGGTGCATTCGTTGAGCCACTGACTTCAATTCCCCTTCGCTTCCTTCATATCAACTTGATAATATCAAGCATTAAATCCCCTGAGGCGGAATGTCCGTCTGTCCGCTCACCATTCACACTGTCGGTCTGTTTAAAAAGGTAAAAAGGTTTTTCCAGAAACTAGACGTTTTCGTCGAACCATAGTAGATATATCCCTCTCTCTCTCTCTCTGTTCTCTCTGCGGTTCTGAAGGGTCGACGTACACACGTTCCACAGGCTACAAGCCAGTCTATGTTTAGAAGGCTTCAACAATACTTGTACACATTCTATCCTACAAACAAAACACAGACACGCACACAAGTCCCTTTCAAAACGACTTTTCATACACACACATTTCACTCTGAAAAGTTGACGCGCCAAAAGCAGCCGGACGTCATCAATGACTTTAATTAAAAATATTTCTACAGAACAAAGTTGAGTCAACTTAGTTGTCTACAATTTTTTCAGAATGGCTCAACTAAATTCCGGATGTTGTGACTCTTCCCGCCTCGTCCTTAAATTGGTTGGTAGTTCAAAAAATTCCAAATATTTGTTTAGAAATCCTTTCATTTTGTACACATTGAATTGTTCCATTTTATTAAATGATTTTAAAAATAGTCAATTTCTGATTACACAATTTTAAATGTCAAATTTTCCTGTCTTTCAATAGTCGACCCAAATAATGGGAGTGCGGAAGCAGATCGAGACACTCAAAATCCTGACTGCCCTCAACCCCAATTTGACCGCTGCCTTGATGATCCCGATTGTAAGTCGGACTTGCTAAGTCCCTATTACAATTTATTTTAAATTAACTATTCAATAATTACATTTTAATTATTATTGATTTTCTTCCCAGTTGGAACAAATTGTTGGTACAGAAGATGACAATCCTGCACCCCTCCAAGGTTTCCAAATCCCAGCGACAACGACAGTTACAGCGATTCCCACCGAATCCCGCACAATTCCCCCCACTACGGATGGAGTACCAAAGAATCCACAGACAAATGGTGACCCTTCACTTCTGAGTAGGAAAGATCGAAAAGAATTACGAAGACAACGGAGGATCATCCGTCAACAAATGCGTTTGGCCAGAACGTCTGATCAACCAATGGAAGGAGCAGAAGAAATGACCCAGGAAGTTCCCGCCCAAACTGCCGTGGATAGTAATGAACTCGACATCATCGAAATAAGTTCAGACGAGGAGGGAAATTCGAAAAACGACACACAGCAGCAACCACCACCACCACAACAACAACAACAACAGAAACCACAGACGAAAGGTTGAGTTTTCCTTGCAAATCTTTGCAGTTCAAATAATTTTGGCGGGAGTGAGTGACATGTTTTAAAATTTTGAATTTCATTCCTATTTTTCTTTACAAACGCAGTGAGAAAATCCGTCCCCGCACCAAACGCCAATACGAGTACAATGACCAGCGTGACCTTTGACCCGGTCAAAGGTAAAGTACCCGCTCCTGTCCGGATGTCTCCTGCATACTGGAAGAGAATGGAAGCCTGGAGGAAAGAGGCAAAAGCACTGATTCGTAAGTTTGTTCTCAATTTTATGGGAGAGAAATTTAATTTTTCAAAAAAATGTGGAATTTGACCCAGCTGACCTTTTCCTTCTATTTTTTTGTTCCGCCTGAGACAGATAGTGAAGGGAAAGCTCACGAGTGTCTAGCTTGCAATAAGTGTATGTGGAATCTCACAGACGCTCTTCATCATGTAAAAATTGTCCACAGTAAAAATTTACTCCTCCCAAATCCAAAACATACACCACAAAGTTCATCTCTGACCTCACGAAAGGTCACCAACAAAAATTCACTACTCGATCAACCCTCCTTCGAGCAACAATCTATTTCAAATGTATCCGACAATTCTACGCTAAACAATGAACAAGGTCATGACCCGAAGGTTGAGGGGTCACCAAACAGCATCACTCTTGAAAGAATGAAATTGGCGGACAATTTCATTGGTAAATTTCACATTTTGCACGATTTCGTGTACTAATTTATAAATATTTCATGCGTTCGAGTTTTGCAAAACCCGCCAAAATTTTAGCGGCAAAAAATTAATTTTGAACTGCCGGTCATTGTAGTTGTAGAAACGTGTGGAAATTTGCAGAAATTGTCAAAAAATGTACAATTTTGCAAACTTTTTTGATGCCGAGAATGAAAACGTACTTTCATGTGCCACAAAATTTGAATAATTGCGCCCTAATCCAATTATATTCTATTGAACAGAAGCGTGGACTGTAGACGGGGTCAAACAATTCAGTTGTAAAATTTGCCAGAGATCCTTGGCCCATGCTTGGAACGCTCGTCTTCACGTTTGTAGGGTACACCAAGGACTCCGTTACCACTGTTCCAGCTGCTCAAAACCATTCTACGGAAGAGTGAAACTCGCTGAACATCTCAAAAATTGTAAAGTGGGAAGTTCAAAATTGAAAATTGGTGGAGATGGGCTGAGCCTTGCAATGGCCAGACATTTGACAGAAATGAGAGCAAGAGCGGCTAGTCGTCTTGAAGGAAAGAATCTCAATTTGGAAGATGGAAGTAGTGACCTATTGTCAGACGTACCAACATGTGAGGTAGAGGTCACCAGTGTTTGTAATGCTTTCCCAAATTTTGACCTAGCAGAGGCAACGAGTTGTCAAGTCTGGATCCGGCGGTTGAATCCAAATGAAATTATTTCATTGTCAAGACCAAATAAAAGAAAAAACGAAAACAACTCAAATAAGGAAAGTTCGACGACAAAAATAGTGAGACAATTGAGGAATCGAGTGAATGTGAACAGTGAAAAGATGAGTGCGGGAGATTCAAATGTTGGGACTTGTAATGAGCAACAGAAGGATTTAAATAAATCTGATGAAAATAGTCAGTCCGGACTGAGAGTCATCAAAATTGATCCAGAGTACCAAAATTTGAGTGACTTTTTTATGCAAAGTGGAAAGTAGGGAATTTTGAATTTTCCCGCACAAATGTGTGTCATCAATTGTATATAGAAGATGAGAATCCAACAGTATTGGAAATTAATCACTTTTGTATTTTGTAAAATTATTTATGAATAAATATCCAAATTCGTGTCACATTTTTCACAGTTTTACGCTAGCATTTTTCCAAAACTAAATTTTTAAGAGCCGGCCGCTCACAGAGAATCTGTCATTCATTCTGAGAAATTATTTTTTCATTAAAAGTCACACCACCTCAAAATGTGAATGAACTTTAAAGTATTGTGTATGTGTGGACGCACTCAACTCATTGAATTTGGTTTGTCCAGTCCATTTATTTAAATAAAAGGGGCTCTCTGTGTTTATATTTATCTGATTTTCCACACAATTTTATGGCACAGCAGATTGAAAAGAAAACCACAAAGTGGATTTGATCCCACTCCCAAAAAGACAACTGTGTCAACTTCGCTGGATACGCATCAGGCGTAATTATTGGGTTCATTGAACCCAGATTTTCATTTGACAATTAACTTGCGAGTCCCTTTTCAAATCTCGACTGTTCCAGTTCCACAAATACTGCAGATAGCCCTTTTAGTACTTGCAAAGAAAGAACCTAGACAAGTTTCGCACGTTTTAGAAATCAGATTTTAAATAAGGATCATGCCTCATCTCGGACTAAAGTCCTTACTTGTGTATTTCCTCATCTGCCTTTCAGGAATAAGTGACGCAAGTCCAATTGGTAATTTATTTATTTCACACCTTCGCATTGTAAAACAAATACAGGGTTCTTCCATAGGAATCTTTGATTATGGATTAAACTTTATGGGAACAAAAGAAAGAGTATCTAATTAAAAGAACGGAAAAATACAAGGGCACTTAAACTTGTATGAGGTTCCGTTGTTTTGTCGTTGGTGTAGATGGACGGCACACACTGAACCAGATTGAAGAAAAAAGCGAATTAGCGAGATTGGAGTTTGTTTGTGAAAACATAGTCGTCCTGAATGTTGAGTGGACTCAAGCATGCGTGAAAAAATTGTTCCACCGATTTTCGGTTTTTAATTTTTTCACCCGGGTTGTCGACGTACAATGACCTCTGGAGGTCAACTAAATGAACTTTTTGATATGGTTCCAATGTATACTTTGTTCAACATGTTTAGGAGCAACAATCTGCCAAATTTCAGAAAATTTGATAATAAACTGAATTTTAAGCCTATATGTACCTATGGCAAAATCAAAAACTTGCAATTAGGAATCCTTGCAAAGCGGCAAAAACGGGCAGCCAATTAATATTGCACTCAAAATTAGTAACAAGAGGTGCTACACACGACACTATTGTCAAAAGTCCGGCATGTGCCGGCATCCAATGCTTTTCAGCCATTCAAAGTTCCACCACTTGATCTAATGACAACTTCAGATTT
>WJFB01003655.1:0-12493 GCA_009870185.1 Pygmarrhopalites habei | reverse complement strand
CTTTTTGTGTTATGACAGTGTGTGAGACGACTGACAACTTGTCGTTTAGAACTACAAGTACACCCAACACCTTTTTACCTGACCCGTATTATAAAGTATTTTTACACGGTGATTAAGTTTTCTCAGAAGCTGGACCTTTTTCCCTTTACCATATTATTTGTGACTTATGGATATCATTAGTACATTTTTGCTTGCTTTGAGCTAGCTAGGAACGATTGTGTACTCTGAGCTAGTTCACAGCGCTCTGAGCCAACCGTTCTTGTGAGCCACGACATAAACACTTGAGGAGGGGAGGGGAGGTTTTCCTTAAAAACTTTTTACAACTGTGTGTATATGTGTGTGTGAACATGGTCAACGTTGTAGAACATCCACTTTTAATCATGAAACTCAGTTGTAGAACACGGAGATGTTGGAAGATTTTGTGGTGGGATGTGGAGGCAGGGAAGTTGAGTTCACAGCTGTTTAGATGATATAGATAGATTTTCTGATGACAGTTAGGAAAAGAGATAATTTTAAACCATGGTAAAAGATGTCCATTTACAAGTATTACAAGGTACAAAAACTTTGTGGTTTATACTTTGGACTCGTGATAATACACACAGTTTTATGTTGCGTGTGTAGAATGCATACGTTAGAACATTTTTCCAACTTGACAATCCCTTTAGGAGTTCCAAAACTTTTTTTGAATTGTAGAATCTCTCTTTAAAAAGTATGTACTACTGGGATAATATTATTTTTTATAGTGTTGCATCGATGACAACGAAGAGATGATGAGATTATTAATCGAGTTTGGAGCCAACGTGAACTCGGAAGGTGAGTTTTTCTCTTGTTATCATCTTAATAAGTACTGTTATTCTTGTACAATTCTTGTAGAGATTAAATTTGATGTGTGTGTGTGTGTTAAATGAGACACTCTTACTGTTTGTGGAGATTGTCATCACGTATTACTCTTCACATTGTACAGATTCATGGGATGAGTTTGCAAATTCATGTCAAGTATTTTTTGAGTATTTGTACTTTTATGCGAGACTGACTCTAATTTTTGTTGTTGTTGGATCTAACAGACAGCGAGTTCTGGACACCTCTCCATGCTGCCTCCACATGTGGTCACATCCACCTGGTCAAGTATTTAATTGCAAAGTAAGCATTTTTCACAACATTTCACAGTAAATAGATTCTAGAATTAAAAGTTATATGCACGTGAGTTCACAAAAAGTATGGAGCGTGTTTACACTATGTAGCAACATTTTGCTCTGAACTGTTCACAACTTGAATCTGAAGGGATCAAAACCTTTTAAGCCGTAAAGGCTTTTGACCACACGTGTACACTACAGAGAGTAAATCCTCATATTTTATACAATGTGGGATGATTTTGAGGAAGGACAACTAATTAAATTTAATATTTGAATCAGACTACACAGAGAGGATATTACATGGTTTCTTTTTTATTAGATAATATTTAAGAGTCCTCAATGTTACTCCTACATAATTTTTATAATCAATCTGATCTTATCTGTGTGTGTGGACATCCTCACAATGAAACTCAAGTCATGGTGATGGAGAGGGAAAAGACTTCCTTCACAAGATAATGATGTGATTCCCTCGTGTGTGCGTGTGTGTGTTGTGTGTGTCCATCACATAATATCCTTTTTGTGTTTGTGTTCCGGTTGTATCTATTTATTGTGTAAACTTTTCCCTTGACTACATACTTGACACTCCAAATGGCGTTTTTTGGATGGAAGGAAGGTCCGTTCATTTCAGGGAGGATTGTACTGTACATTGGATGGGAGGATGATTGAGCCTCTTTTCTTGTTCTAATTGAGTGATCAGTGTTCATACTAACTGTAATCCAACTTGTATCCTTGTGGGACACTTGAATGGACGTACTTGAGCTGTCATCCTTCTCTCTCTCATTACTTTCTTTTATAGAAATAATATTGTGTGTGTGTGGCAGTATATGGAATTTATTCTTGTGCAGAATGTCTTTTGGCTGTCGTCTAGATTTATCAATAGTCGTCGTAAAGGAGGAAGTTATGGATAGAGAACGCATTCACATGATGATAATAATTAGACAATTAATTTTGTAACTTTTACAGAGGAGCCAATTTACTAGCTGTGAATGCAGAGGGTAACATGCCGTACGATATCTGTGATGAAGGTGCGTTCATTTTGTCTTTTGACAACTCTTGTACAAAACGAATCAATTAAATCTCCCCATATATGTAGCAGTTTTTGGTTGTAATGACACTGCTACAAGAAATTGAGTTACTCTTCCAATTAATTAAAAATTTATTTTAAAAAATATGTAGAGTCAACACTGGACCACATAGAGTCCGAGATGGCAAAGAGGGGAGTGACGCAAGGTAAAAGTTTAATATTTCTAATTAATTACTTTGGATAACATCTTCTTCTTAATGAAAAATTTTTTAATGAAAATGTTGAACAAAAGTCGTGCTCCTTTATTTGGGATGAATATGACAAATCACATTTTGTACTTGGTCATTATTAAATAATGTGACAAATGTCTTTTTTCCCATGATAGAATTAATCGAGGAAACTAGAGCTATGCCTGAAACCAAGATGCTTCTAGACATGCAAATGCTTCATAGTCAAGGTCAAGACTTGGAGTACCGGGACAAGGATGGAGCCACACCGGTGAGTTCCTCCAAAATTCACATTCTCACAAATTTTGAGTCTCATTCCCTGTCCATGGAATCTTGAATTTTGAGGAAAACCCCTGTCCTCTTTGTCCGACATGAGGAGGAGGAATGTAATGTGATGTTCCAGTCTCCTCATCCTCCTGGAAAGACAGGATACGATTGATTGTGTCGATTTTCCTCCAGACCCTCCCCTCCCACTAAATACGGACACAGACTGTGTGTCGTCCCAGAGAGAAAGTCATATTTCATTATAATCACACAACGTGGTTTCCTTAAGACCCTCCTAGTCCCCTCAATTCAATATTTCTGTGGTCCATGGGAGGAGGAAAAGGAGACAAGACGTGATGATATTCCATGAACATCCTCAAATATTTTGTATTCCTCCCTTGTACATTTATTCTTGGGTGGACGGAAGTATCATCATGACTTGGACATCGTGTCTCTCTCTCTGTCATCAAAATTGGACTTTGGGGATGATAAAATGTGTACAGTGTATACCTATTTCGTGTGTGGAAGGTTAAGATTTTATCCTTGATGGTTTTTTCAGTTACACATAGCAGCAGCCAATGGGTACGTGAGGGTTGTGGAATTTCTCCTGGATAATCATGTTTCGACTGAGGTAAAAAAGAAAGAATGACCATTTTGTTCTTTTCTCCATGATACATTGTTTATGACTCTCTCTAAATTATCTTCTCAGAAATGATATAATGGAATCGTGTACTAAACAATTTGACTTTTTCTCTCTCTCTATTTGACGTAAAAATAGGTTGTTTGCAAGGACAATTGGCAGCCTATACACGCTGCGGCTTGCTGGTCACATGTAATCTCAAAATTACTTTTTTTTTATTATTAATATTAATCAATATTTTAAAATAGCAATTTCTATAGAATGATTTTAAGATGGAATGAGACCAGAATTAGTAATTAGTTCAGTATTTATAGTTGTCTAAAATTTTTCCCTCGAATTCCTTGAAAAACATCGTACGTAGGTAGTTAAAAAAAGAATTCTTGGATAATTTTTCATAAAAATGGATGCTGTGACTTCCTTGAAGTGAAACTAAATTTAGATTGAAGAGTATTCAATAAAAAAAAAGGATGGAATGGATCCAGGGAGGCAGAACAGGGAGGGTACTAAGCGGAAATAAGTGTAGACGCCGGAAGGAAAAAATGAATTGAATTTCCTTGTGTAACAAACTCTCAACTCAAAATTACATTACTTTTATGAATTATGAAGAAATATAATATAATATTACTCACTTAGGGAGTCAGTGAGGCAGTCACTCTGGTTCTCATAAAATTATCCTTCTCCCTTTCCCGTATTTCTCTCCTCCTTCAAAATATTTTACGATGTTAAAAAAGTAGTAAAATTGTTAAAAGTTGAGATGACTGTGAGAATTGATGGAGTTGAAATAGGAGCTCTGTAGTAAATGTTCATAAAGCTTGACAATGAAAATCTTTTTTGTTCTTTGGAATACATGGAGTGGAGATAGGACTCATCGTCAGAGGAAAGGAATTCATTGTATCTATTGTCCTCACGCAATTATGTGTAACGATAAGAGAGGAGAAGAAAGACACTTGAATAATCCTTTTTCCTCTTCTTTGAATGTCTGAGGTCTCAACGCCTAATTGTACAAAGGAGATGATGGATTGTGAGGGTACATAAAAGAAGAGGGAGAAGTGAGAATTTCCCGAAAGTAGTTTTGCGAATGTTCTCATATAATGCTATAAACATATCATGTAATATTCTTTACAACCGTAGGACAGACTCTCTCTTGAGTACACACACCTGTTCCTGGAAATTGAATATTCTAGATTATTAATCATAAACCTGAGATGGTCATACAATAGCACACATTAAATACACTATAAGGCAGAGAGAGTAGTTTTGAGAGTGACAGGAAGTAATTTCATTTAATTGATACACCGTCCCCCCCTCTCTCATGATGAGGATCATGAGATTGATTATTGGGAAAGTAATTCAATCTTTCATTTATTACAGTCTATTGAACTACACACAACATGTACTGAGTGTGTGACGTGTTTGTGTGAGGAGGGAAAGGATCAAAAGTTTTTTTTTGTGTGTCGTAGGGAATTTTATGATGATAATTATGAAGAAAAAGAGATTGTATTATGATTCGGTGGAGCTGATGATTGTCTAAATGGTTGCTGTCTGTGTTCTGAATTAAAGATGGACGTTCTTGAGCTTTTAGTGCAAAATGGGGCTGATCTGAATGCTCGGACGAAAAATAATGAGACTCCTTATGGTGAGTAATCAATCATTTGTTCAGTTCATTCATCAGTTTTCTCTCCCTTTCCCTTCCTCCCCCACCCCACCCCAAACATTGTGATGACAATGTCTGGAGACTTTGAAGGATTGATTGACGAGCTGAATTCAAAAATCACTATCAACATCACACACACACACACTTATATTATACTATTCCTAACAAAAATCCTAGTACATAATATGTACAGGGAACAAAAGAAATGTCTTAAACTTGCCCATTTACATTCTTCCATCCACAAACTTGTAATGTCGACTAGAATTAATGTGATAGTTTCCTTAACCCATGTTGATGGATCATTCTACATCAGTGTGTGTGTGTCCACACACACACACACATTTATTTACGAATGATTTATGACTTGCATACATAAATGTATGTACAAACACGCACACACAGTCAAAGATAGTTGGAAATTGGATCCCAATGACGACTTTTTCACTCCAATCCCAATCTGTTCCTCTCTTTCTAATAGAAAGTTTCTATATAATATTTTATGGTGATGTTTTTACGACATAATGTTTAATGCATGGATGGGAATGGATTTTTTTTATTCCTGAGGTTTCTTTTTGTAGGGATATGCGAGGATCCCGAGACAAAAGCACGGGTAAGTATTTCTTTAGCATAATTTTTCTTTTGAAGATTATTAGATGCTGATTTAATTGTTGTTATAATTATTCTCCCCTCCCTCCCAGATTATCCAGTTAAGAAGTGAGCAAGAGACAAAGGCTCAAGATGCAGCTCGTCGGAAAATTCGACGGTCCCAGTCATCCAATTCTAGGTATTTTTATTTTATGATGCCATGTCATGTTTCTTAGTGACAAATGTTCGAAATAATAGACGGTTGGAGAGTTTGATTTTTTGTATTATTTTTCACACATTTCATTTTCGTCTCACAGGACACAGTCCATCCGAAGAACATCTCATCGAAGAGATATTTCAAAGAAGGACGCAGCAGAGGAAGCTCAGATGCTTCTGATGGCCAATAAAAATCCAAACGTAAGTCACCCTCTCCTTTTGTTTGCATGTCTGTCCTGGACGACATGACACACACACACTCACTCTCACACTCCACTCTTTTATTTGTGCAGTGTGTGTGAATTCTCTTATATTGCTTTCTGTCGCTTCATTTCTGTCAAGAAAAGAAAGACACAGAATAATTTTTTTTAAAAAAATTACAACTGCAACATGTCAACGTAGATTTGTGTAGAGGCACTTTTTTTTCTATAAAATATTTTATGTGCCTTAGCACTCTCTAGCTAGATCTACTACTAATTGTCATCATGAGGAATCAAGATTTTCAACGTTGTAATTTATCCAATATCTAATAAGGTCTTTTTTGTGAATTATCCCGGATAACTAAGTATTTCAGAATAATGATAAGAAAATTGTCCAGTCAACAAATCTTTACAGACTTTCTGCCAATCTTGCGCTTATGTAAATCTAGATTATAACGTATAATAATGTTGTGTTGGGATAAACGGTTGTCCGTTTTAAAGATGGGTTGGTGGTGGGCATGATAAAGAAAAAGAAACAGAGTCCCTGGAGAAAAGGGATGATAGAATAGAGAGGAGAATTGACTGGAGAAATATGTTTACAGGATGAAAATAGTCCGTCACCAACGATGGAGATAGGACTGGTTCCTCCGGCTCCACAGAATGGGACTTACAGTTCAGAAGAAGATGAAGAGAGAAAAAGTCTTCCTCCGTCAATTTTCCAGGGAAAAGACTCGGTCAGTCAGATAAAAGTGTCTCCGAGTGAGATGGAGAGACTAAATGAGATTGCTTCTCAGAATATGCTCACGAATGGTCATAATGTGCACCACAACAAAGGAAATATCCACCACAATAATAATAATAAACTCCAAGGGAAGTTTCATCACAACAGCCCTGTCGTCGTCCCGGCCGTCCTGGACAGCAATGAAAATTTACCACATGACCAAAGTATCCCCACACCCGTAGAAACCAATGCTAATGTTCAAGTCAAAGGTAACTACCTCATTCATTTACTCTCCACTACTCTTTACATTATTAATTCATTACCTAACTTACGTCCTTGCATTTGCAAATGGATAAATGTCAAACGATTTTGACCTTCCCCTGTGGAAATTCCTGGAGAAAAAAAACATGTTTATCTCTTTGTTTGTTTGCCTGTGTTATATGTTTGAGTGGTTAATTATAAAAATTGATCAATGCTGCATCGGAAATCAGTTTTGTCCATGTAACTACCACGTGGATTGTACATATTTATAATTTGCAACTTGAAATGATTATTCGTATACTTAAATAGACATTAGGTTGCCAAACAGTTACATACTAGTTCTAGACCAAATATTAGTCTATTGTTTAGTTTGTTTTGTTTTGAAAATGACGGAGTGCAACTAAACAGAGGGATGAATGAATTAACAAATTCACAGTGGAAAACAATCAAAAATATTTTGGTTTCCCCTAGACTATATGTACTCTCAAGAGTCAAGTTAATTGCCTTCCCTAATTATTTTTTTAAAAAGCTGTACCGCTTTCTGTGTAACAAAGTAAAATTCAATGTACTACTTAATATATGTTACAAATAGTATAGAGTTGATTTGATGTGTGTGGTGTGGGCAGATTAAGTGTGTTGTTTCCATATGTGTGTTGGCTTTCTGTGTATAATTTCCGTACGCTCCCTTCCTCCCATGTCTCACACAAACAGGGACGAGACTTTTACAAGTAGTACTATACAAGACTTTGGACCAAGTAGCGACTGTTTAATGTATTCATCAGAAAATGGGCTTAATGAAGAAACAGGAAAAAATTACTGCAATATTCATTCTACTCTTCATACACAAATGTCGAGCTAATGGGAAGGATAAACTTTTCAACAGGGTACTCTTTGGATGGCAAATGGCTGTCCTCTTCAAAATAATTAAATTTAGGCCAGAAATAAATATAGTGTAGTACATGTAGGAGAGAATTCACAAAAAGTACAGTAACATACAAAGAAGACATTTACATATGATATATGTACTTACATGTATATGACAGTTTCAGAGTTCTCTTTCAACAAATTTTTCTTTGTTCTCTAAGGCGTGAGGAGAAAATCTAGACATGACGCCTTTTGTTTTCAAAATTGTGTGGAAATGAAATGAATTTTTAGAAACCCATTTATTTATCACAAAATCAAGATAATACCCTGAGTTGATTCATTCATACATTCATTAAGAAAATATTTCAAAATACATAATCAGATGAAGGGAGGTCCTTGAAGTGAAATCTTTGAAAAGCTAAGAGGGTGAAAGTCTTTCACTAAAACTTTCACTCCACGCAACGAGGTTCTTTCTTCTCTTCCGCCATTCAAAATTAAAATTTGACTCTCCAAATTTCCTTTCCTGTTTTTACTGACGAGAAGGTCCGCACACACGTACACATTACACACACACACGCTAGAGACAAATTTATTGGTTAAAATGAACACGACCAATATCTAAGGTGAAAGCAAAATTTTACGAGTTGAGGAAAAAGGGGAAAAAACCTGTTTCCACCCGAGTTTGACCCTAGAGACAGATAATGTTGATAAAAAAGGAGGACTGTAGCATTTGTACTTTTTCTAGGGACTCTCATCCATGTCTCAGTAACCATCAACACGACAAATAGTAGTCCCGGCAATGAACTGAATAGTATGAATGGGGGTGGTGGGGGTGGACATAGTGGCATGATCACCCCCAGTCCCTCAATGGCCATGATACTATCAAATAATAGTTATACCTCACCTGGAACCTTGGCCGAATTGAAGGTAAATACACAATGGCAAATAATTCCATTCCCAAACAGTTTGAAAACCACCACAGACTTTCCCAATAACACATTCCCTTCATTAAAAATCCCTCATTATGTATTATTCCACATTTTGTAAACTTTTATTTCATTGTAACTCTTTATTTATTTTGCCAATGTAAGAAACAAAGATCTCTACAATATATCAACCGGGGTCACGCACTCTCCCTGAATGGTACAACGATTTTAATTTTACCCCCAAAAAAACAAAAATTTATGTCACTTGTTTCAACTTGTGAAAACTTTACTTTTCAATAATCATTCCATTCTACTACTCGGAATCGTCTTACTTCCTTTACTCTTCTCTGTGTAGAGTAGTCTTGAAGTTTGACTTAAATGACAATGTCTACATGTTGCTTACATCTCAGTTATCAAAAGTTGTTTAATCATGGTGTACCTAACTTTATAAAAAAACATGTATTTATGCTACTGTAAGTTCTAAATGGTGATGAGTGGTTTGTAGTTTGAATCTGCTTTCCCCTTAACCCTAGCAAATACTGATAATGTAATTTATCCGTAGTTGTCGCTCCTCTTTTAGTCTAGTCTGTGTAGTATATTGGTAAATGGTGAATATTGTGAAATATCCTTAAGTGAAAATGTCTACGATCTCAAAAATCTTTAAAATGTGGTATAACTTGTTGTAAATATGGATCACTACTACTCTAATGCACTCTGTAGATAATGTAACTAGAAGCCATGTTTTTATTCAGTTTTTTTTCTCTCTCTCAAACAATGTTTACGGCTGTAAACATTTTCTATCCTCACTATTTAATAGTCACTTATTGTCATTTCTTGAGACTTTATTTCTTCTTCTTTTGCGACTAAAGTATGTTGTACGTACGTACTAGTAACTACATACTATGTAGACTCTAATTTCTCTGGATTGTTTTTTAAATTGATCTCTTCATCTATTCTTCCGTCTAAAATTCTGAGAAAATGAGCAGTGACTTAAATGTATTGATAAATGCTGCAATACAGCTGCAATGTGTGAGCTCAAGTTGAATTAATATGAGTTTTGACAAATATTTACAGGACTGACGGATATGCCAGCAAAGTACGAAATGCCACCTTCTCCTTCAATGTCTTTACGACGATTTGCTGGAGATGCAAGCGACAACATGGTCGGAGATTATTCGGATGCGGGAAAGAAATGCTGTGTTATCATGTGAACCTGTCAGGGAGTAAGGGAAATTTTTCTATCGTCGTCAAGTCTACACAAATCCCAATGAATGTAATTTTTCCAAAGCCATCACTGTAATAATTATTTTTCCGCTACCACCTTAGTCTTTCATTTCATTCATTTCGTATAATATATAAATATATATATATTGATGACGTTTTTTCTATTGAAAAAAAGCGACTACTATTTATATATGTACAACTATAGGAGCTTCGTATGAATGATAATGCCAATTACATCATTTTCCATTGATAAGTGTGGAGATGAGAAAAGGTACTTAATTTATGTAACAAAAGTAAGTTAAACTGTAGAGATGAAATTTAATTATTTTTTCAATGACTGTGAATTATTATGTATAGTAGGAGTACCACTTGATTACTTGATACAAAATACTATATAGTCTAGAGGTTAAAAGAAATAACGCATGTCATGCCAAAAAATGCGAATTATCAACTTTTGAGTACCGCCTGAGTAACCGATTCATAGTTGTATCGAATTATGATTATATTTATGTTTATCATATTCTGCAGTTTACAATTTAAGTGTGACTATGAGCCTATTAATTTTATATAGTGAAAATGGACGTGAATGGGATGTATTGTAATATTGGTTGGTTATTAAGTATCTGGTGCCAAATTAGCTATATGTAATATCTTCTCAACGTTCATGTGTATACAAACAAGCTGAGCAAGTATTAAAAAAACTGTCAACTCAACAGTATGAAATGAAATAATTTAGAGAGTTTAGCTTACGAGAATACTCGATCTGATTGGTGAGAGAGAAAAAAAAATCAAACCAAAAATTTGTGTTCAGTCTCTAGTTTTCAAATTAAGAAATTAAACGATACATTGTCTACTTCACCTCTTGTAACAAACCGATAGAATTCAAGCCACCTGTCTAACGAACCTTGTCTGCACACAAGTACACATAAGTGTGTGTGTGTGGTTTTGACACAAACTACATGTAATTTCCACAGGAAATAAGACAGTTTTAATATTTGCGTGAGCATGTTCACATGGATAGAAATGCTATTTTCATCATCGTCTGACACGGCCAACCATTCTAGATACAAATAAATAAAGCTGAATATCTCAAAATATTTTACCTAGCAGATTTCAGACTTTGTCTGTACTACTCTCTATTCCATTTAAAACATAAACTTTTAAACTGTATATTTAGTATGTAAGTGTACCTATCAGATTAATAAGCAGAGAAAGGAAACGAGTGAAAATGAGACCAGATTTTAACATACAGTTGATATGGAATACTTTCTACCTATATTACCTTATTAAATGAAGATTTTTTTTGTCATTTAATTAATATGTAATAATAAAATTTCATATATGAAAGTGACCAGTCAGGAAGTTCTGTCTGTTATCACCCATGTACTGTATTAAACGAAGCTTTATGAATTTTTTTGAATACATATTTGACGTCCTATTATTTTTTTGTTCATTAAAATATCTTAGTGCTAACTTAACTTGTCGTAAGTTGTGTTTTATGTTGTGAGTCACGCCCTGTGACATGTACATACATTTTTCAGTTATTATTATTGTAATGACTAGAGTTTAGTAGGACGTACGACTCGTATCCTATCCTCATTCCAATTATGTGTAAGCGTTTAATATTTAGTAGTATTATATCTACGGAAAGATTGTGTAACACATTGATACTCTGGAAGAGGAAAAGTTGACGATACAAAATAAAATGAAAATTATTTCAAAAGTTGAAAAGAAAAAAGCGAGTGCTCCATAGATGTGGATACTCATGACATATGTATTAAAAATTAATGAAATAAATTATATATGCAACCGAACTTGACTGAATCCCTCATTTCTTGCATCTTCCTACAATTGGAATAAGATTTTCCTTTCAAGATTTTTCTCATGACCTTTGCACATAGTGAAGAGAAGCACTGAAAAATTTACATTACCACGGATAAGCCTCCCCAACTCGAAAATTCCCGAGCCATGAGCCTTGTCATGTAAATTCAATTATTGTAACACGGAGCTCTATAAGCACGTTGCAAAAAATCATTTATTAGCATCCATTCTTTCATGAATAATATAAATGAAAGAGTGATTATCAATTATTACGAAACTAAAAATAATAGCGCTCTTCCTAAAAATGGGAGACGAGGATTTATATTGACAAAATTTGACCATGAAATTATTTCAAGAATGGTTGTATTTAGTAAGAGAGTTGTGTGTGCATACATTTCCAGCATAATCCAACAAATTTGATGGAGGAATATTACATGTAGAAATGAATCAGCGAGCCATCGAATCATTATTATATACACAAAATTTACATTTTCCGTTTTACATTGTCAATGACTTTATACATGAATATTGAAGATTGGTATTACAAAACCTCATGTGCAGAGAATTGAAAAAGTATACCTCTTTTTACTTGTCTCTATCATGCTTGTCGACTTCGATAATTTTTCGTCCACACAAATCTCGGGCAGGTCCTCCCGGTTCTTCATCAGATTCTGAAGAGTCCTTGTCCTCTGCAGCAAGAATGTCTTCATCTGAATCTGAATCGGAGTAGGAT
>WJFB01003654.1:0-12493 GCA_009870185.1 Pygmarrhopalites habei | reverse complement strand
AATACTTTCCACTCAGAAATGAGTTCCTGTGCCTTGCAGTTGGCTAGAGTCAAATCTAGCACCTCACTGCGATTGGCAACTGTAGGAGTAGAACCCACATTCATTACATTAATATCTGTAGTTAACAGATATTCTAAGAGTTTCTCACCTCTATAGTTGATATTAGAGCTTCCCCAGTATACATGGTGCGAATTTGCATCCGCACCCACGATGAGGGGAAGTCCTTTGGTACTGCAGTACTGTATCAACTCTTTGAGTAGAGCCGGCGGTGGCGGCTCTACAGAGTCGTACGGCATGTATGCAGAAGCAAATACAATTTGTTTTTCTTTTCACGTAGTGGTAATTGCGACGAGATCCCGGTCCATAAACTGTGGCAGCAGTGAAGCCTTCACGTTCCTGGACACTAGGATACACGCCCTTGGAGGAAATTTGGCACTTGTAGCATTTCCAAATAATATATCTTTTGATCCAAGCCCCTTAATCACTCCTTTGTAGTGATACGATTCTTGAATTAGAAAGATATGAGAATGAGTTTTGGTTTTGGTTTTGGAGCTCTGTAGCACCAATCTATCTCTGAAGCCACATAGTGAAGTAGCTCCATTGATAGAATGGTGCAAGTTAATTTGGGTCAGGTTAGCATAGTAAAGGGTCATTGAAGTGCCCCTCCTGTATTGCCACCTGACCGAGATAGAGTACAGTAAATACTCTAAAAGTTTAAAAGGTATTTAAATTCTCCGAACTTTTCTTTTTTTAAATTAAGAAAAATATGAAACATCTTGTATTGGGTTGCCTCGTGCCGAATTTTCTTCCCATCAAATTTCTGATCATTCCTTTGACATCGTCTTTGAAAGAAATATGTCTCAAACTCTGAAGCATCTACAACATACGTGTGTGCTTGTGTGTGAGTGTGTCGTAGACACATTTTGGTATGCTTTCAAATGAAGCTTATTTTTTAAAAAAACTAATTTTTCTGTCCCTCTTCTCGTCTCTTCTCCTGTCCTCGTTTCCCAATCTTCCTCTTTACACATCCCAATTCCGTGTAATGCTGGGAGCAAGACTTGGAAAAACGTTCCTTTTTTCCTTTTCTTCTTCTTCTTCTTGGGTGCTTTGAAGACTGTATAATGTATGAAGAGGAAAGTCAGTCGGATCATGAGGAAGATGAGAGGAAAAGTCCTTTGTTCCTTTTCCATACTCCATAATTCAAAATGCTGACGGCAGTTTAGTGTCTTTCAAACTCCTATTTTTTACACACAATACATACAAGGCAAGAGATAGAGATAGAAGAACCAAGAGTCTTGTTCCTCCTTGTCAAGTGTACTTAGATCTCTTGACGAGACGTGGTACTTTAAACTTGTGTGTGTGTGCCGGAAAACAATGGACATTTTATCCATCTAAGCCTTTCTTCCCTCAATTTCATTTTCTCCTCCTCCCTCTTCAAAAAATCCTCTAATGACTTTGAGCCTTTCCTAAACACGTCATCGAGTAATTGATGTTGCAAATTTATTTTTGATTTCTCTCTCTCTCTCTGTATCTTCAACTTGACCTGTCACAAAGTCTTTGATTTTCTCCTGTTCTTTTGACCGAAAAGTTGGTTTTGGAAAAAACGTATTTGATAGAAAATTAGAATTTTTTTTAATAAAAAATTCAAATTTTCCATCACACTGCACAGAAACAGGTGTGTGTGTGTGTCATGTTATCTAACAGTGGATTTTTTAATGGAAAATTGGAGAGACTTCTCTCTGTGTGTCTATCCCTTGTCAAAGAGAGTCTCAAGAAGAAGAAAGGTTTTTCCCCTGATCTCTCTTGAAAAATTCGTGTGATGTGGGGTAGTCTGTCATTCATTCACATGCATGAGTCCCGTGCAAAAATAAAGAGTAAAAAAGGAGTTTTTATTTATGAGAATATAAGGAGTAAAACAAAAGAGGACCTTGAAGAGATCTTCTCTGGTCTCAGTTTCGCTTTTCTCCTATTTTTTTTCATTTTGAGCAAATATCCTTTGGGCGACGCCATACTCTCTCGTCTAAGATATTAAAGAGTGAAAGAGAGAAGGTACGAAGATAAAGGGATGCAATTTTTTTCTCCCATCTTCTTCTTCAAACATGATTCACCTGAATAGGAGGTCTATTGTTTCAAAGGAGTGTGAAGAAGCTGGCATGAGATAATAATTCGAGTGTCAGAAAAGAAGAGAGTGTGTTTCTTTGAATAAAAAAAAGAAGTTTTCCATATCATGGAAAAAGAAGAAGCACCGAAGGTCGACTTTGATCTCTGAACCTCCCCGACCCACGCCAAGCCATGCTTTTGCCACTGTGCAAAATTTGAGACAAGCCAAGAAGGTGAAAACCAAGCAAACATCAAAGTGAATTATTATGTGTGTGCATGCGTGTGTGTACATTTCTTTCTCTCTCACAAAAACAAATACAGGAGAGCTAATGGCTTCTTGTATTTTTCCCTCCTGAAGATGAGAAAAAATGACAACTAACTTTCCACCTGATAAGTAAAATATTTGATGATGACTTTAATTTTCTCTCTCCATATTTTGTTTACCCATGACCACATTAACAATAATCATCATCTTTCCACTCCGTTGATTTTATTCCATCTCAAAAATTACGGTTACACAACAACAACAACAACAACAATTTTTTTTACCTACTTTTTTTTGGGTTTCAACAAAACAGAGTCAATGACATTGATTGGTTCTCATGCCCACTCCAATTTCTGTGTGTAGTGGTTGAGAGGTTAATTAACAATAAAAGAAATTGTGTGTGATATTTTTTTCTCTAATTTTTTAATGAATTTTCCTTTTCTTTTTTTTCTTTACAGGTAAGAATGCTGGATCCATTGGATTTTTTTTATTGTGCGAACCCCTTGACGGTCTAGTGTAAATTTCTGCAATTTTTGAAGGGTAATTTTCAAAAAAAAGAAAAAGAATTTTCACATGTACGTGCAGACTTCCAAGATTCTCTTGAAGGAGAATTTAAAAAGGTGCAAAAAAATAATAAGGAAAAGTAACTGCGGTGTATCATCATCCTCACACACACATAATCATAATCAGCATCCATCCATTAACAAGAATATACCGTATTCGTAGGATAATGAGAAGTGTTTACCATCTGAGTGAAGCATCATTTGTGGTTTTCCCGTACAAAACCGTTCCTTCCTTTTTTTTCAGTTGACAGTGCGTACACAGTAATGTACACATTTGATTACCCAACAACCGCACAAAAAAATTGGACAAGATTGCATGAGATGCGTATGTGCAAAAAAATAGAGAAGGAAAAGAAAATTTGAGTGAAATTATTTTATACACCCTCCATAAAAATGTAGAAGAGATTATTACACAAGAACAAGAGCGAATTTAGTAATGATAATATGAGAGAGATGAATAGTTTTAACTAAAGTACACTCCATAATTAATTACAGTTAAATATTATTATACGCGAAAAAGTAAAAAGTAGCATATTGTATAACATTTTATGATCATACTTTTCTCCCTTGACTGCTCCACTATGATTTGCATTGGATTATTCATTAAATTTGCAACGTTTCCTTTTCCCTATTGTTCCATAATATTTAATTTTGATAATAGTCAAAAATTAGAATCCCCCATTTTTATCCTTACATCATCAATTTTGAGTCTCAAAATTCACTTCTCTCGAGATCATCATTCCAACAATTCTGATCCACAATTCACACTTTGTAAAGAAGGGAAAATTGAGTGGATTGTCATTAAATTGAATAGAGTGGGCCAATTTTCAATTTAATAGCATCATCATCATCATAAATTAAGAAAAATGAATGTCCATATTCGATTTCTACATACACACACGCATCCACACATCCACAATGTGATAATCATTTTTTTGGTTGATTCTTTATTCTTCAAATGACGCAAAGGATGTAGATTTATTTAAATATGTTCAATCTACGTCTTTTATTATGTACTCTTAATTTTAATGAAATGGACTTAACAATTACTTTGAGTCATTTTTTTGATGCACTTTTTTCCACCATAATCAACTGTCCCTGTCGTACACACGTAAAGACACACACGCGTTCAATAGTGTAACCCAATTTTTGATACAATAATTTGAGATGATGACAAAGGATGCCTTAACTACGATACGATATGATAGGAAAGGAGGATATGCGATCGGTGAAAGTTAAAACTCTTTTTTTTCCTTAATGTAAATGGGATTGTATGAAGGCGAGAGTCCTTCATCACGATTATGTAAAAAAAATAGGAAAAGGGAATGTGAATCATTATCTGTGAATTAGAATAATTATTGTATCGTGGATGGATTGGATGAAGGGAAAACGAAATCGACAATAATTAAAGGATCACTCAAAAATCAGTCTCATTGTTTGTATTCTCAACAACCACAACTTTTTAAGATCTTAATGACTGATTTTCCCTCTTACTTCTTTTGGACTACGATGAGGAAAAGGAAAGGGGATTTAAGCTCCTATCATAATAATTGTACATTAAATGTTGTGGAAATTTTGTATTAAACCGTTTAAAATTGAGACTAAGTGGAAAATGAGAGAAAAATGGGCATGTGCCCTTACAACATACAGAGGATGAGATTTAACACAATTAAATTCCGCGAAAATCTTCTTTAGACTTCTCGGTTCATTGGGAGAATCACACAAAAGTGTATTTTACATAACAATTGGTAATACCGTAATTTCTATTAACATTCAATCAACAACTTTTCTGGTACGAATCGTGAATGAACGAAAACGACACGTAAAATGGACGTATAATAAACGTCTTGGAAGCTGGAAACGTTTTTTTTATTTTTGACTGATGTCATTTGGATGAGTGAAGGGGTTTCATTAGAATAAATACGGGATTATTTTCTACATACAAGATCATGTAAAGAAGGGGAGGATTTGCCGTTCATGGAAGTCACCCTTTCGTCTTTGTTGTTGTAGTGTTTAATCCCGTTAGGAAGTTTGAATTAAAAATTAAAAGGATTTTTTTGGGCTTGCTGACTTTTTTATTGTCCTGGGCTCGGCTCCTTGTCATCATTATTACGTCCAATGGTGAAGAGAGAGAGAGAGAGGAGAGCTATGAATAGCCAGAAGGGTGAGAAGGGATGAAGATCGAGGAAGAAGATTCACCTTAACTCATTAGCGATTGAGGATTAGCCTTTTTTATCCATCATTACACTCTTCCCCCCNCCCCCCCCCCCCCCCCCCCCCCCTCTCCATAAAATATTCAGCCTCTACGTCGTCATTATACAACATCATTATTTGCACACACACACATCGCACTCTCCTCTCTGTTGCTGGCGCTCTTGAGGTGTCAGAGGTCATGTCTACATTTAATATCTCTCTGTGTCCAAGATGTATCATCATCATCAGACACACGTACGAATAAACTGTTGTTTCCCTCCAAAGAGTAAATGCCAAGTAAACTCTACACACACACACGGATGATTGTAAAGGATGACCTTAATGAATGGACGGATGGATTTTTGATCCGCGACCACGATAACTCCTCTCAAAAAAATGTATGCAAAGTTATTCTTTGAGCGCGAGGGAAAAGGTTAATTAGCCCTACGTTTATGATCCTCATCCCTCTATGTGTGCCTCTCTCTCTCTTTGTGTGTGTGTGTTGTACAAAAATCGAATGTTGTTCTTCGACCCATGATGAATTATGGAAGTTTTGTACAATAGTTTAACTGCATTCGTAAAACAAAGACAATTATACAACTCGCAGACACAAGTCAGACACACGTAATATAAAGATGTAATTGCTTTTTTTGGGAGAGGACATCATAAACTATGATAGGGCGCTGGCATCCCATTGAACCCTCACAGAAAAAAGAGAGTTTGTTGAACAACCAACGACGATCAATGAACAATTTAGTTTTGTCCTGTCTCTCTCCCTCTCTCTCTACTTGTGACGTGTGTGTGTCTAAACAAACTAAATGTGTTTAACTAATAAATGCTAATGGACCTACACCTTTACATACGGTTCTCTCTCTCACACAAACACACATACGTGTGTGTGATGTAATGAGCAAATTGAAAATTGGAGAGAATTAGCTCTGTGTAAATTCCATTTTCACATTGTGACATTACATCATTTCTTGGTGGCTAATCTTAGCAAATTATTACGCCGTTTGTCATTTTGTTTACCATCCCTCCCTCCCTCTCCCTACGTGTGTGTGTGTGTCTTTGTCCTTCCTTGTCTATAAAGGAGAGTGAATAAGTAATTCTCACTTTGAGAAGATACACACACACAATCAGTTCCATTATCCAAGATTGGGATTTGTCATTGTTTCTTCTTCTCTCCTCAACATTTCAAAATTTCCTTGGAGAAGTCAAGAGAATTTGTGATTAACTTTGGGAAATGATGATGACGTGTGTGTGTGTATGTGTTTTCGGCCGAACAAAATCCTGATGGAAGAGAATTAAGTAAATTATGATGGTCCTTTTTTCCTTTTTCCTCCTAACGTATTTCTCAATCACATTTATTTTCTGTTGGATTGTTATGCCAAACCCTACAAAAATTAGTCGCTTCTCTTGTTGATTAAATGTAAAACTGACAAGTTTACAACTCCACACACACACACACGCACACGCAGAGGAAATGTGAAATAATGGTCAATTGTGAGTTTCGTCGGGTTTGTTCAAGTCTCAAGAAGAATTGTGTCAGGACGACAACTCTCAAGAGTCTAGTAATAATATTAATGCTAATAATAATATTGTGTCCTTGTCGTTCAACAACGTCGGCATCCATCTTTTGATTGTTGTTGAGGTTGGAATTGAATTAACAATATGTAGTGGACATTTTATTTGACCAGCACATAGTCAGCTTTAAAATAACCAGCATTTTCTCTCTTTCTCTCTCTCTCTTGAGATTAGAATAAATTTAGTTGGGTGGTTTGAAAGTTTTGAATGACAATGAACGAGAGTCAGTTTCTGTCTTGTGTGTGTGTGTTGTGTGTATTTCTTGCATGCGATTAAAAATGTAAATGTAAATTATTTATTGACATTTAAAAATAATGAAGATAAAGCACAATGGATATTAATCAAGTTAGTCATTTAAATAAACTCCACCCCCCTCCCCTCTTGTTTCAATTCTTTGTTCTGTGCGTGTGTCTCGCCTGGCCTAGCCTGGCCCATGAATACATTAGACAGTTTGTGTGATCAGATGTTAAATTATGATAATGTGGTATTTAAAAAAATGTAAAAGTTTCAAAATTCAAATTTATAAGATATCAAATTGTGTGTAATTTGTGTTGTTGCTGTTGTAACAAGTCGAACGACACATTAACTTAGCATGAGATAGGTAGAGAGAGAGAGAGGGGTAAACTCAGCAGTTTGTATTTAACCAGTCACTGTTTAATGAAATTGATATTTGTGTGTAGATTGACCGTGGTCATTTGTTGAATGCATTGTTACAAAAGGATGGGCCTTGGAGAGAGAGAGAGAGAATAATTTGTAAAAAAGAATGTATTTGAATGACTCTGTCCTGTTACTTTTCTCCTCATACTTGACCATCCTCATCCAGCTGTTGAATCCCTCATTTTTTCTTGTTGGACATCTGTTCCTGGGAGACCAAACAATTATTGTGTAGACTACACACACACATCCCTCCCTTGTGTGTGCGTGTGTATGTACAAGAAGGAAATTGTAGAGATGAGAAGAGGGGAAATTTATTTTGCAAATTATACAGCGTGGGATGCAGAGTGGATGTTAAAAGAACAATGTTATTTGCGTAGGCAGTTTAAACCGTAGCCACCCGACACACACACACACACAGAGTAGAAGAACCGTATTTAATATGATAATAGCCTTGCTGACTCCAAACTCTTAAGTTTTTCTTTATTAATCTTCCACCATAAATCGCGGCTCTCAATCCGATATTTTCTATGTGAAGGAGAGGGAATGATTTTTTATGAGAAGTACGGTATCTTCTCATGTATGAGTGATGTGCCCTGAAGAAGAAGAATCTCTTCTTTTGATCTTGGTGAGGTTCATCATTCTCCCGGGAATGTCCTTTGAGAGGAGGACTGTCGATTCGATTCAACTGATTAGATTGATCGACACACACACACACCGAGATAACCATCAAAGAGCTTCCTTTGCGTGTCTAAATTTGAAAACTTTTTGAATAGTCCAAGAGACAGACAGGGGGAGAGAGAGAGAAGAGAGAAAAAGGCACACGCTCACTGCCATAGTCGAAGACAGATTTCAAATAGTTCAAAATATGACTGACTGACTGTGCCCACGAGAATTGTATTCAAGTCACAGCCGATAAATACACTAAATAATACAACACAATATAATACATCAGGATAAAAGAGAGAGAGAGAAGGGAAAAAGGGAGTCGAATAATTTCAGGGTACATCATCCACATTGTATTCCCTCCACACACACACACACACGCACACACACACACAATATTTATACCTATTGAACCGCCATCACCAAAAATCCTGGGTGCACGAATCACGTCCACTCCCCTCCCCACTCCAAAGAGTACAGAGTTCATCAAGCTAAATAGCTTTAATGTGTTCAGGATCCTATTTTATTTGCATATAATCATAATTGGTCCGCCTGCCCCAGTACCTGTGTGTGTGTGTGTGTGCATACAATGATAATGAAAGGGAAAACATCTCTGGATATTCTCCTATTTTTTTCTCATGCTTTTTTCCCTCAGCCAAAATACAAACAAAAGCTACAGTACAGACAACGTGTGTACTTGTGTGTGTGTACAAACATTCATTTTCCATAAATCATGGTTAATCAAGGAAGGCAGACTCTCGTGTGAAGTACCAAAGGCTCTTTTGTGAAGTCCATCACACACACACACACACAGAGTGTGTGTGTGTGTACCATTTTGTGTGCCCAATTGTTACATTGTTATGTAAAGTTTTTTTCTACTCTTGTGTATCACACAAACGGCATTCTCCCCTGTAGAAAAAGGCCATACAATTCTACTATGCAAATGAAGGGAGGGATCTTCATCCGTTTCATCCATTCACTCATCTTTCAATCATTTTCGTTAGCCTTTTTTAATTCTCTCTCTCTCTCTCTCTCCACGATGAACCATATTGTATTACTATAGTAATCTCCTCTTTATAAAGAGGAGTAAACAGCACTTTGCTCTTCAAATCTCTTTAATTCCATTCAAAATTGTATTGTCGAATTCAGTACACACACACACGTACTACGGGATAACTCCACAAAATCCACGTCATCCACATTGACTTGACACCGTCTAGCCCCTCTTTAGTCTATTCTCATTTTTAGGCGAACAAAACGGAAAATGTACCTTTTGTGTCCAGTCTCCCCCCCCCCCTCTCTCTCTGTCACGAACACACACACATTTTAACTGTCACGGTTCAAAACAACCGGTCCCGGGATTCAGGACAATAACTTCAACAACGTGCTACTAACAAGCTACTTCGTTACTCTCAATTTTCTCTGTTTTGTTGTGTGTGTGTGTGAGAGAGAGAGAGAGAGGGGTTACTAGGTCAATCTGAACAGGGAAGAGGAGGTGATGGGAAGGGAAGTGATTGCGAGTGTCAATTTATTTTGACTTTTTTTCTCTCTCTCTCTTTTCTTTTGTATTGTACTATCACCGCTTTTTGTCATTGGTCACGGGGAAACCCAAAAACTATCTGAAATTGACAGACACACACAAATAAATGGATTGGAGGATGAGAGTACAGGTAGTAGCCCAATACAGTCATATTTTATCCATTTATCTTTTGTACAAGTCATCCAATGGAACAATAGAGAGTTCAGCAGCAAAGGTCCTTTTTTCCTTTTTGCCCATTCTGATCAGTTCAATCAATCACTATTTCTCCCCTTTCCTCTTTATTCAAATTCCTTATTTGACTTATACTTTTACATCAATATCCAAATTTAGTTTTTGTATTTCTTTGTCCTATCATCCCAATCTTTTATTTTATATTTCTTCTTAGGGCATCTCCAAAAAGGAAACAAGTGTTCCTTTCCTGTTTCTTCCTCCAGGGGAGATTACAATGCAAATTGCATTTCCTGCTTCTTCCCTTTCTTATTCCTACATCCCGCTGTCATAAGATCCGACTATTTTGAGTCTCAAAAAGCATAGAGATAAAGAGAGAGAGAGATAGGGGGTGTGTGTGTGGTTTGCATAATGAATTTGTGTGACCACGCTTACACTCACACAATTCGGATTTCCTTTCTTGGAGGAGGAAGAAATCTTGGAGTAGGGGGAAAAACTGAGACACACACGAGTAAACGTGACTGAGCACAAATCTCCGAATTTCGGAGATTAATTCAACTCCATCCTGAGAAGGAGAATGGGCTGCCGAACCCATTTTCTCCCTGACAAACCTTTCTATCTCAAGAAAGACGTACACACAATGGAAAAAGGGTTCTCGGGCGCGAGCAGGAAAAAATCCATTGACGTATCTTCAATATGACGATGTAAAACTGACATACAGAGAGAGGGGGGCGGGGTGGGAAGAGAGAGAAAGTCTTAGGGAAAGTTGACTCAAAGAGAAGGGAGAGGGAAATCAAAGAGTTATTGCACTCCAGATTGCTCCTTTGGACAATCTGCGCACTCCATTCAACCGGCTCATTTATTTCCGCCACTTTTCTTACTTGTCTCATCCCCTCCTCCTCCTCCTCGTCTTCTGGTCGGAATAAATCGACGAAAGGAAATGAATCTCATTTCCTCCTTTCTCTTTCTCTCTCTCCCTGCCCCCACTTGCACTTACCCCCACCAAAAGTCCGTGAAAATTCATCATCAGCTTTGCCAAGGAAAATCCAAACTGAAATTTGTTTCCTCCTCTCATTTTCTGATTCCCTCCCGGGTATTTCCTATTAAGATTTAAAGTGGGCATCCAAATTTCAAGACTCAAAGGAGAGAACGAGTTCCAATCATCATTTTCCTAGAATCGTGGGATGAGTGACGAAGACACGTGACTTTCTTCTCCATTCGAATCCCACCTCACAGAATTCCCATTTGTTCCCACAAATGTACACACTTGCAATAATAATTTGTAGGTGTACACAAAAAATCAGGAGCAAATTGTGTGTGTGTGTGTGTGTGGAGGGAAAATTGAATTCATTCCCCCGCACACTAATAAAGTTAAAGAGAAACTTTTTTCTTGGAATGAGTCCTCGAGGATTGCGAGATGATAAAAAAATAAGTTTGGGGGCGGCGGGAAATCAATTAAAATGTAAATTAAAATGTTGAGTCAGGAGTGTGGGTGGTGTGTGTGTGTGCAGAGAGAGAAAGAGAGAGTACGTGCTGCGGTGGGGAATGGGAAAAGAATGCAGGGCGCAATGTTTATTGTCATCATGACTACACTATTTTTCGGAGGAGGAGGGGAGATACTGGAGGAGATCTACATAAAGACACTTGAGATTGTCTATATGTTGCAGCCAATGTGAACGGAGTGGTCAATGTTAACAATGACTAGCCAATGTTAACAATAACCAGCCAATATGTACTATGGTCAGTCAAAGTGTACAGGACTTTAGTCAATGTGAACGGACACATAATTTTGTGTTCCTGAGTCATTATGCATTACTCATGAAGGAATTAAGTAAATGATTTTTAATCCTTTCCTTGTCACGTCGGCACTGTGAGTCACATATGCCTGTAGTTGACTTCTACATTATTTCTGGCTTGTTAGTTGTCGTAGTTTCAATTTGGAACAAACTAGCAATGGCTGAGTCTAAGGAGTCCACATTTATTAAAAAAATAACAACACTACAAGAAAACAAAATGCGAACTGCACAATTTACACACGAGAAAATCAATCATATAATAAATAGGCTACAAAATTTCTCGGAGTTGGAGAGAAAAACTGACCGTGATTATAATTATTGTAGAAAATTTGACATTTTTCTCTGCAATGGTACTACAATTTTGCGTAAGAAGGGAACATTCAAACAAGTTGTTGCCTTAGAAGACATCTTCCAAGTTCTCACTTCTGCTCACAATTTTACTGGACATGGTGGACGGGACGTCATGTACAAACCTCTCACAGGAAGTTGCTCCAACATTACCAAAGAGCAAATTATACAATTTGTTCAAGAATGTGAGGAGTGTCAGTTGAAAAGGGGGAGGGTACAAAAATAAAATAGTTGTAAAACCAATTCTATCAAGCGAATTAAACTCCGGATGCCAGGTAAATTGTATTATATCCTAAATTAACAATATATAAATGAACACAGTGCAGCGTCTTCTTGATCTTTATATATTACTTATCTTTTTATACGAAGGTGGACTTCATTGATTTTCAAAGCCAACCCGATGAACCATATAAATTCATTATGAATTATCAAGATCATCTCACAAAGTTTGTCCGCCTTCGAGCACGCACAACAAAAACAGCAGTAGAAGTGGCAGAAAATTTGATTGAGATTTTTTGCGAACTGGGAGCTCCACACATTTTGCAATCTGACAACGGGAGGGAATTTGCAAATCAAGTAAGTTAATAACTATTATAATTACTTACTAACAATTTTC
>WJFB01003653.1:0-12494 GCA_009870185.1 Pygmarrhopalites habei | reverse complement strand
TGCCTGTATGATTCATCATCTTCTGTGCATCCAAAGGCAATTAACTAATTATTAAGTTATTGGGTCATATCAGATGCCCTTTCTAAGGTCAGTAGTGTCCCACTGACCCCCAGAATGACCTCATGACACTTCCCCCTAATTATATAAAATTGAATGGTAACATGTGCGTTAAGGAGAAACTACAGTTCTTCCGAAAAATGATTAATTTTCATTTGATTGAGGATGCAAAATGAGGCTACAGCTTCGTTTTCCAAATGGATAGTGCCAACGGCACTAGACCAGTTAAGAACTGTCGACAGACAGTTTTAATATTTTTTATTTTTAAAAAAGACCGAACGAGTTTTGTAGATTTTCCATATTTATTTTTAGTTCGTAAAATAATTTGGGGAATGTGGAGAATGGTCGTTATTTCGGTATAAAGTTGTGTGGTAATTAGGGGACAAGTGGAGCGTAGCCACACTTGTTCAGATCCACCACCGCTAGTTCGCAAAGAGATCCCCTTTATCACCTGGGCAGATGGACTTAATTGCGTCTTTGACAGTACCAGTCATTACTTTTCCACCTTGAGGACAGCGACCAGCTTTATTTAATTCTGTTTCTACGTACTCTCCTTGAGCTTTGCTTACCGCAACGTTTTTGAATAATTCGTACGTTGAATTACACACGACCCTTTGATTAGCCACAACCCCTCCGCCAGTTAGTAGACAATAGAACCGGGTCTGGAGTTGGTCATTCATACAATTCACACCATTTCCTTTTTTTGCTATTGCCTTTATCTTTTCTAAGTCAAAGCATTTTTCATCAGGACCGTTGGCTCTTCTACGGATGCATCGAGCTGAACATCTTCTAACGCATTTGTACCCAGGACCATTACAAGAATTCTCACATCCAGAGTCACTCCGAACGTTCAATCTCCGTCCCTGTCTCTGCCACATCTTCATCCTCCGTCATCATTACCCGCCCTCCGGTCACCCCTCCAATTTCATGTTGAACAATGTCAGACTCGGACAAGATCTTTTCTTCAACAATGAAGGAAAAACTAATGATTGGAGAGCCGACGGTGAGTAGAACAGTCAGTAACCAAATGTGGACCATCTTTATTCCGGTTCGAGAAAACAAAAGGGATAATTTTATTGTACCTAAAATTATACAGAAAATTACCATGATCAGTGGAATCTCTTAATCGTAAGCGAGTTTGAACTTTGGAACTGAAGCTGCGTAACGTCGTGCAGTAGTTATTGTTAATTTATTTTAAAAAAATGTGACCTCAGAAACAGTGACGGCTGAGCCGCGGCTTACAGCAGATTTCATTGAATCATTGACTAAACCAATTATTGTTTAAATAATTTTTTGTGTGCGTCCAAAATTATTGAATTTGAAAGTTTTCTTCACATTTTTCAAGATTGTTCAAAATCTTGAATTTCTGATTGCAATTCAATGTCAAAAATTGTGAGTGAATATATTGGTGGAGTCTGTGACCCCAGTATAAATTTTATTCAATTTTTCTGTATTTTATATTACAAAAAAATCCAGCCCGCTTTAACAGCTTGCCGTCACCGTGGATTTTTGATCCAATTTACTGACGTCAACCAAAATTTGGTCGGCTCTAGTCACTGGAATCCCGTGTCCACTTGGAAGAGATGACGAACATAGCATGATTTTAAAAAGAGAACATACAATTGAAAAAGTTCTCACTCTATGAAAAGATGGAAAGGAACAGTGACATTTTTATGAATTGTATGTAATGATTAAAATTCTTTGGTATGTAAGAAGTCTGTAGTTTTGGTTCGAGAAACTTTTTTCGCAGTGTTGAGTTTTCAAGGGAAAAGCTAGTGGGAGAAGTGGTAAATCTCATCTTATGATGCTAATCTTGGACCAATATTCTTGGTTTGTTCTGAACATCCTAGATTTTGAGGTTGTTTACCCAAACGTGAGTCACGTTTTAAAAAGAACGACAATAGCAAAGGAGAAACTAGTATATAAATACTCGATGCCAAAAGGAAAGACAATGGAATTGTTTTCACTGACGTACTTCTCTAATTCACTCAAAAGCTGGAGAACGACTTGGCTTGTGATCCCAGAGAGTGACGAGCTTGTTTCTTTGATAAGTAGGCCGATGAACCGTGGGTTCAAAATTTGAACTTCAAATCCTTGTAATTCATATTTAAACGAAAATTACACAGCTTCGTCATTAATTGACAATCATAGACAATAAAATGAGATTAAATTCATCCTCCTCATTCCACGATTGTTCACAAAATTTGATTTCATTCTGAATTTGAGAGGAAAAAACTTTATTCAAGTCATTGACACACACATCTGTCACAGATGATCTGTGCTAACCTTTAAAGACTCGCTAATTTCATTACACTTATTTGATAACTCGACTATTCGTTAATTTGGCGGGTCACCAGTTCCTCCCAGAATCTTTACCCAGCTAAACTCAATTGTCACTTTTTAGATCCAAATTACTGCTATTCCTCTCAGCCTTTCAGTACAATGAGTCTACACAAGCTAGAACAATTTCGTGTGTTTGTGACCAATTAAATTGTCCTGCCTCTACCACTTACATTCTGTTTAATTTCCTGAGCTCATAAATGATGGTTCTTTTTGGGAACGGAAATCACGTAATTGTAGTATCAATTGCTTGTAGGCTACAAATTGTAGCTTTGACCTTTTACTACTACATACTGTACCCTAAATCAACCCTTCTTATCTAATGACCGGAAGACGGAACGATTGGTTCACAAGATTACACCTGTACCCCTTCACCCTTATCTTCAGAATAATGAGACAAAATTATGGCTTCATTATAGGGAACAGTCGTGGGGATGAAATTTCTGCCAGTCCGTCTAACCTTCTGAGCAGAGGGAAAATTCAAACATTTTCAGTGCTATGCATTCACCTATTCGGATTTATTAGTACTTCTCAGTAACCGACGACCGGCAGAAATTCCACCCGCGTGACAGTGTCACTGACTAGAGAGTCCAAGGCCCAGGGAGCAATGCTCAGAAGGCCCTGAAATTTCTAACACACATTTTTCGGAGGGCCATTTTTGCTCTAAAACTCCGAAGGGCCCAGGGAGCGAAGGCTCCCGAGCCACCTGGGCAAATTCGTGCCTGACATTTAGTTTATATAGTACAGTGAATAATAATATTGTGAGGACAATTAGGGAATTCTCTGATTCTGATAAGTACAAGTAATTCCATCGTACATGACATTGTGTAAGTTACATTGCCTCGTTCCACATTACGTAAACATCCTCACGTGAACACGATATGTATCACCAGTAATCATTCCCCATGTCTTCCAACTGTCCCATTTTCCCCATGCAGAATAGAACAGGCATCGAAGGGCATCCTTCCGTCTTTCCATCTACGACCGACATTGAAGACTGTTCAACAAAAGCTCTCAAATTTTTGAAGGTCCCATTTACACACACACATTTTCCATGGTAAGGCAAAACAAAATTTGTCACTCATGACACCTCCAATACTAGCCCACCCACTCAGAAAAATGTTGACCAGAGATGAAGCAAGATTCAATTTCACTGCTCTTCACATATTCTCCCGTTTAAATCTCCTCCCATTGGAAGTGAATCAAGAATTAGGACTAATAAATAGACAATCCAGTAAACTAAAACTACTCTTATGGAAAATCCAGTTTGGAACAAGTCTTGTCAATTGCCTCTACTTGATTATGCGGCTAGTCCAATGTTTACTCTACCCATCTTCTTATTTTGTCCTAAATCATTTCGTTGTCCATGTTCTCTACTGTTCTGTCACGATCCTTTGTATATATTGGGCTTACGTTGGATTCATCGCTTGGCCTGCTGTCAATATCCTCATTTTTAACCAGCTATTTGCGGACGAGACTCAACAACAACAACAACAACAGGAGGAACCGGCCAAAGGTGAAGGAAGAATAAATAATTCAATTTGTAGTAAAATGGATTTAAAATAATATTTTTTGAGCTGATTTTTATGTAGGTTCCAGGGTGAGACGGAAATTGTGGGAATATTCCCTACAGGAATTCCTAGCTGTAATATTTCCAATATGCATCGCTTTCACTGCCCTCGTCTTTGGCTTCGTCATCTACTCTGACCCTCGCAGAATTCAACTTCTGTACTCTGCTCTTCCTTCCCGTTTCCAAAATCCTTTAACCTACATCTTGCTAATGCTAATTGAATTCGTATACTTCATGCAGACTGTCTCTACAGCATTCTTCATCCTTGTTTTCCATCTCCTCTTCTTCGAGAAAGTCGAGACGGTCACGGAGCATTTGAAACAGAACCAAAGATCACTGGACATGTCAATCAGAATCCTCAACAGAATTTATTCGAGTTGTCGACAACTACAAATCCTCATTCAACTTTTTAATTTGTCCAACTCTGCAGTGATATTCACAGTCAAAAATTATGCTCTACTCATCTCAATCTTCTGCCCGGTTTTCGCACTCCATGTTTTTTCTAAATATCCATTTCTTGGTCTACTGGGTTATATTGTGGCGATTGATGGACTCATCTTCTTTGTTGTTATTTACGACAAGAGCTTTATGATTAAGCATAATTTCATACTAGTCACAAGAGAAGCCATGCTGAGTTATGTCCTGTGGAAAACGGATGGAGGGGAAAAGTCAGAATTTGGGAGGAGAATCAAATCTATCCCGGATATCGGAGTGAAAGTTGGAGACTTTCACTTGTTGGAAAGATCTTCTACTTTAAGATTCATTGACTATGTAGTCACGAGGATTTGTAGCATTCTCATTAGTTTCCGCGGGCAGATTTAAAAACAAAATGCAGCATTGACTCAATGCGTCGTAGTTTGCGGCAAGCAGAAAAATGTAATGTAAAGACGTGCACATTTTTAGCTTAATTAATTCTTGATTAAAGTAGACACTCATTGTATGTATTTAAAATTGAATGTGTTTTCCCGCTGTTTTATCTCATATCAGAAAAAGGATCACGAGTTCAGAGATAGTCCAGTTGACTCACATTTGACTCACATTTTTTTACCCCTTGTCCACTTGACTCGACAAATAATTTGGACAGAGATAAGAGTACAAGAGATAATGGTGAAGCCTTCTAATAATAACGAAGTGACAATAGTCATTCAATTACAATTCAAATATTCATGCTGCCTCGTGACCATTTCTATTCCCAGTCCTTGATAACCATGAATTTTTTTGAAGAGTCAGGCGGACACTTTTTTCACACATTTTTCCTTGTTTGTGTGAATGGAGTCGACAAAAACAAAAGACTTCATTGATGGTCACACTTCAATTCCACTTCGATAAAGTTTACAGTCCCCTTTCCGACGTTGGCTAATTACTGACAAGTTATTTACGTGGAGCATTCCATGGAATTTGTAATAGAAAAGTGTGTAAATAGCTAAAGATTTCACAGCAGAATTTAAATAGTAGACAAAATGGAGAGGATTAAAATAGGAGGGAGTAGGTCAAGTTGGGTCATGCCATGTGTGTACCTCTTGTCCATCACAGCATCAGTTGCATTCATAAGTGTCCTTGCTGTCCAGCGGAGGGGAAGTGCAGTTGACAGTCCTACTAGTTTAAAATTGACTGGTGGAGAAGGAAATTACTCAGACGTCACAATTTTGGATGGAAGGATAGAAGACAACAGGAGAGAAGAGGAGGAGGTCGAAAAACCAATTGTCAGAATAAGAAGACAGGGCAGAGTTCAAGGGACCACCCTCAAGTCTCGACAAGGTACCAACAAGATTTTGATTCGATTCTTCTATCATAGACGAATTCTAGACAATAAAATCTGTGGGATTTATGCTGCCAATGGGATACATATATTTCGATTGGGTTGGCGAAAGAGTTGGATGAAATACCCGGGATGCCACGGGATCGAAAATTTTGATATTAGATCTAGAAAAGAGAGGTCACTCTTTCAATATAATTCCTATTTTTGTAGGAAGGGACTACTATGCCTTTTACAAAGTTCCGTACGGACAAGAACCAGTGTCCGATCTTCGGTTTGAACTTGCAAAGTCACCCAGAAGATGGCGGGGAGTACGAGATGGAACAACAATTGGGACAGAGTGTATTCAAAAAGACAAATATGCACCCGGTAATGTTACAGGGGGAGAGGAAGGTAAGAATTACCCACAAAATTTATAGATAAAAATGTTAAAACTAAATCACACGCAAAGTTACCCAAAATTTAATTCAAACTCATTAAATTTTTTGTTGTCAAAAACATGAAGGATGCCTCCATTTGAACATTTACACCCCTCGAGTAATTTCGATTTTAAAAGTTTCTACAGTTTTAATTTTAATTTGGATCAAATGACTTGAAAAAGTGAAAGCTCTGCCATTTCATTAATGTATTTTGATGTGAAAGTAGTTACCAACTCAAAGACGGAGGGACAAGTCAAACTTCCCGGTCCTCTTCTATATCCATGGTGGAGGTTCTTACGGAAATGGAACCAGGTTTTCAAAAATTGCTTACTTTTGATGTAGTCACCCATATTTTAAAAGTGACGCCAACTTGCTGACATTCTTCTTGTTTAAAACTGTAGATATGGTGCCAAATACTTTATGGATGAGGACGTCATTTTGGTCACTGTAAAATTTTTATTTATACTCACATTCCATTGTATCCTCTATGTATCTTTGACCCGAGGTCAATGAGCATGTACACATAGTCTCACTTTCAGCTTGAAAATATTTTTCTTCTTCCAGATTGAATACCGTTTGGGTGCATTTGGTAAATATCTTAATTAATTTTCATTAGTAAAAAAGGTTTTACTGCAGAAATCTTGAAATTGGCTGACTAGAAATTTGTATGAAAATTTGAAAAGCGTCGTTTACAACTGGGACAAGGGAGTACCCCGGGAATTTTGAGCATAAGGATCAAATCGAGGGTTTGAAATGGGTTCAAAGGAATATCGATCGATTTGGTGGAGATCGAAAGCGTGTTCTCATCTTTGGCAACTCGTCTGGTTCCATGGCTGTCCAGGCACATTTACTTTCTCCCATGAGTCAAGGTACCATCTTTTCATTCGACTCATTTCGATTGGAACAAAAAATGTATTTTGTATGCAATTCAAAATTTTGAAACCTAACAATTGATTACCCCATGCATCTCTATTCTTTTAGGTTTGTTCAGCCGTGGAGTTATGCAAAGTGGAACAATCATTGAAAAAACCTCCTTGATCGCCAATCCTGTCCAACTGTCTCAAACCCTGGCTTTCGAAATGGGTTGCTTTCCTTCCCTTCCCAATTCTACCATCGACAAACCAATTGACAAGGATGTTGAGAAGGAATTGGTAGACTGTCTACGAAAAGTAGATGCTCACACTATCGCTCTCAATCCAACCAACTTGCAAATGGCTGGGATGTCCGTGGAAGCAATCCCAGCTAATGGAGATCTGGATGAAGTATTCCTTCCTGACACACCATGGAATCTTCTATTCCCACCGCCTGAGGCCACACCTCTATCATTCAATAAAGTTCCACTGTTGATTGGGGTCAATTCACAGGAAATGATGCATGGGTCCATAAGTAAAATTCCAGTCATTACAATCTACACTCTTAAAATAGAAGGGAAAATGTTGGGTGGGAAGTGGATTTTATAGGGAATGAGGGAAAGTTTCCTTTCAGCAGGTAAAAATTCTCGACGGGAAAATGAAGGAAACTGCTTTCCCCGGAGGAGTCCACAAATTCCCCCCAAGAACGGAAAATATCCCGAGATGCAGGGACAATTCCATTCTTCCCGCCAATTTTTACCTTCTTCCAGGGAAAATGATTTTAGCTTCTCCTGAAGTTTCCCATCTATGTTCCACTCCTCCGGAGAAAATTTTACCCTTTTCGGGGGAACTTTCCCTTCTCCTGTAAGAGTGTTGGTGTGTGTGTGTGTGAGTTTAGACGGATGAAAGGGCGATGTGTGTGCGAGGGACAGAGGTGGTCTCCATCGGAAGGGAAGCTGCGAGTCAAGTGCAGTCAACTTGGGTGGTCTTTCAATGGGAAAAATTTTCAGGCAAGAAATTTAATGTGTAGCGTCAGCGTGACCTCTTTGACATGAGGACCACCCAAGTTGACTGTACTTGACTCCCAGCTTCCCTTCCTATGTACACCTCCTCTGTACACACACACACACACACACACACATTTAGACCATACGTCTGGACCAAGAATGAAACAACGGAACCTTTGTAAATTTTTTCCAGTATTTATTTAAATTTTTTTAAATAACAGTGCCATTGATGACCGTAACTGGGACGGAATTCTTGAACGACCATTGGAACGAAATTCTTCCACCAATTATTGGCATCCCAGATAACGCCAATCATACAATGGCACAAAGATTTCGTGAAGTATATTTTCCGGACGGTGGTCAAATTGGGAATGATACCCGGGTAGCTTACTGGGATCTAAACTCGGATTCCATAATACACAGTAGTAGGATATCCGGATTGGTTTATGCAAACAGAACTGGGGCTCCAGTATTCTTTTATAGGCTCTCCAAATCACCTCCGAAGAGTTATGCAGAGGCTGTCAAATCCTTTTTCCCGCCACCCTACGGGGTTGCCCATGCAGGTAAGAAGAACGTATACACTTGAAGTAGTATTAAAAAGTTGAAAGTAAAATGAGTTTTTTTTTTAAAAAAGACGAGTTGCAGTATTTATTTTTGTACGACGGCTATCCTGAAATCACACTGGAGTCCGAGTGGTACGAATTCTCAAAGAAGATGGTCAACATCTGGGCCACCTTTGCTGCCAATGGGTAAAGTGGGAAGAGTTGAAAGTTTCAACTTGCAACCCTTCCTAATCTGATAAGCATTACGTTCATAAGAAATTAAATAGGAATTTTGTAATAATTTTTTTTGTATGGTCATTTTTTGTAGGGACCCTTCAACGGCTTATACTGACTGGCCTCCAATCGACCCAGCTGACAATGGGATGAAATGGATGGATCTGAATGATGAATTGAGTCTAGTAGAACCATTCTCGGAGAGGATGAACCTCTGGGACCTATATATTGAACAACTTTATGGCCCAATATCACCTTCAAATTAACCCGCAAATCCCAGGTCTTCTCGACTCAAATAGCTCCCATACAAAAGGAGAGTACCCTGGACCGGCTCTAAGGTACTCTCGCATTCAGTGGAGAGCCTTCGTTCCCTCAGTTCTAACTCTGCGTTTTTTAAAAAAAACGTTTTTAAAAATAAAAGAATTTGCTGTAATAATTATGGTTCAGTTCTTTGAACTACAATTTTATTAAACAAAAGGTTTGTAAACGAAATCATTGCAATCATCCTGTCAACTTTTCTTCCCACACAATGCACGTGCCTTCAGAGCAGTTCACGTGATCCGGACAACGTGACTCCAAAAATGTGTGTCCAAACAGACATTCAAGTGTATACAAAATACTTTTTTGTAGTTCTCTAGTGGAGTGAATCCAAAATGGTACAAATATTCTCATATTTCTCTTCATGTCAAAATTTCAGTTACCATTGGTTACACTCTTAGAATTTTCGGGAAAATTTTCTACCCCAGAGTGGAAAATGTTGTACTCATTGCGATTGCGGAGGCAGAGTAAAGGATGAGTAGAAAATATTGGCCCCACCAACTGCACAAATATTTTCCACTCTCCAGTAGACAAATTATACCCTTCAGTCGAATTTTGTACTCGAGGGGTCAAAAATTTCCACTCTCGAGTGGAAATTTTGTGGTGGAGAGTGGAAAATATTTTTACCGTTGGCTGGGTCAATACTTTCTACTCTGGGGTACAAAAATCAGATTCCACCCTCATATTTTGACTCAGAATTAAGAGTGTACTTTGTAGTACACTTTGCTCTTACGATAAGGAAGAAGAGTGGGCGTAGGACCATCGAATGTCATAAATCAACTCTGTTTATCCTGATGTCAGTCCAACCAAACAAAAAAAAAGTTGGTGTTTCCTGAATCATGAATCCCTCACTTTTACGACCATCCATTTTTTGCTCAACCACACGTGCACACACAGCCATCAATAATGGTCCCCTCCCAAAGCAATTTTACAATTTAAAAAACAAAACTAACAAAACTGAATGAAATGGAGTGTGAATTTTTCAAAATACAAATATTTGAGCTCATGGCTGGGCTCAAGCAGCTCACAATTTACTTCTTCTCCAGACCTCCTTGAAAACTGTTCAATTTTAAAATTAGTTGAGTGAACTACTCAAAGAATTGATTGGACGCTGAACATCAAAATGGGATTTTCAACCGTCCTCCTCATCAATCTAGGAAAATGGTCAACTTTCCTCCCAGCTCTACTTGACCTGGGTCAAAGCTTCCCTACTCTCCTCACAAAAGTTGACCTGTTCCAATTTACTTGGTTCTCTTTCTCAACTGCCATTTCTGTCTTCATAATTCTCTTCCTTTCCTTCCTCTCTTCCGATCTTATGTGGAGTAATGAGCCAGCTTTCTTGTTTGGTACTTTCACTTTCCCCGCCCATTTACTTGGCTACACTGACATTCTCATCTTCACCTGTTGTCAGCTGACTCTCCGTACCCTTGCAATCTTAAAATGTCGTGACATTCTTCAACTAATCCGGAATATCCAGTATTTACAACTCCATTCGAAGAAACCCGATTCGTTGAATGGAACGAGAAATGTCGAAAATATTTGGAATCCTACTGCAAATATTTATGCAAATCGTCAAACTGCTCCAACCTACATTTCCATTGGATGGCTTCTCTCAATTGCATACATGATTAGCGGGATTTTCAAAATTTATTTGTGGACTTTCACTTATCCTGATTTCCTTTTCTTACAGCTGAATATCCGGGTAATGCCCGAAGTGGCCATTATTCGACGATGGGCTTTTGCTTTCAATGAATTTAATGCCTTTTTCCCTGTAATATTTCCATTCCTTTTTATAGTCATCCTTGGTAGTCAAATTCTGGAGCTGTATGAAAATTTGGTTTCATCCTTGATAATAGAATTGACCCAAAAAAGTCAAAATTCTCTTTTCCATTCGAATTTGGCTATAAAGCCCGCTACATTTGAAATTTCTGGAACGGATTTGAGAGCAGGTCGCGGATCCGAGAAAATATTTTGGTCAACATGCAAAAACGACATCAATTTCGGAGTGGAGAACAAAGGAAATTGTTATACAAATCAATTTCTGTGTTTGCAAAATTGCTTTAAAATTTACGGGGATGTGGCGGGAGGATTTGGATTGATACTACTCATAAATTGGATTTGGGGTTGTTTGAATTTGATTGGGAATTTTGGACTTTTTCAAGAATTTCTTCCAAAATCCGGAAGTCATGTTCTAGCGGGCAATGGTTTTGTGATGATGATTGTTGTGACCAGTCTCGGGGATTTGATGAGGACTGCCGTGAGTACAGAATGCAATTTTCCAAAATTATAATAAAAAAAGTGTGCTGGTTTGCTAATGCTTTGACTATGTAGGTTAACGAGAAGAGGGATCAACTGAGGAGTGCCCTACACACGCACACGTCTACACAGAATGGCGATCAAATAGTAAGTCTCTTCAGTAAACTGTCCACATGCGCCATTTTATTAGTCCCCAATTCTTGTAGATGGAAATAGAAGAAGTACTCATGATTTGAATGCAATTTGAATAGCTCAAATCTGTTGGTGAGTGGATGGTCAGATGGAAATGGAAATTGACAGGCTGGAATTACTTCAACATTGGCCGTGACCTCTTCTCAAAGGTAGACACCATATTTTGCATGGTTTTGAATAAATCTACCTTCTTTGATTTAGATTGAATTCCAAAGAATTCGTTTTTAAAGAGACGGGATTGTGATATTCCAGAGTATTTTCCTCGGACTGTTGTTCTACACCTTCATCGTCCTTTTAAATTCTGGACAGGACGACGAGTCTTAACCTATATAGGACTTCATAGTAAAGGCCTTATATTAGAAGGACGACCTTGTGAAATGTTACGCATCATTTTGAATTTCGAAAAATATGAGGCCCTTCCACAAACAGTTTTGAGTACAAAAACTTCCATGCACAAAAAGGAAAATGTTTGACTCAAACTTTGAGTCTCAAAGTGCAAACTAGAACATTCCCTCCACACGCACACACACACACCTAACGTTAGTCCTTTGAGACACCTTGAAACAAATTTTCGTTGTTTGTCCAATTAATTCGAACCTTCTCACTAACCACAGACACAAGTTGGTACATAATGTAATAATTTATTTCTAATAAAACATACGTTGACACAATAGCATTTCGTGTAAATTCCTTCAGAAGGAATCTAAGGACCTTTGTTCATTCATTGTCCAAATTGGAGACAACGTTTTCTATCTTTCTTACTCTCTTGAAGAGAGTCTCTTCCTTTTTTAATGTTGGACTTCCCAAAAATTTGTTCGCAGTTCCCAGTGGCGTACACAGGCATAGGCCAAGTAGGCACGTGCCTATGTGGATTCGGGGCGTCACTAAAACCCATTCACCCATCAGTCACCATCATTCCCCATACAAACCATATACCCAGACCATTCACTCA
>WJFB01003652.1:0-12495 GCA_009870185.1 Pygmarrhopalites habei | reverse complement strand
CGGAAAACTCTAGTCTGCACAATGATTTGAGGATTTAAGGTATTTTAATCCAATGGTTTAATTGTGAGAGTCCTGCTAGTACAAGACAATAACTGCTTGTGTTGTACCTAACAGGCTCCAAGAGTCCTTTACTCCCAATTCAGCATTATTTTTTTCCAAGTGGCGTTCGAGTCCAACAAATTTTTTGATTCAGTTCACGTGGCTCGTAACGAGACTTTTGTTGATAATGACGTCAAGTTGTCAGAGATCCTTGTTCTTTCGATGTCGAAAATCCAAGTCGACTAACGAGAGTTCGAAAATCATGTCGCGAGAGGCCATCTAGCGACGTTGTTGCCTTAATTGTGCGTTAAATCTCATCTAAATTAATCTCTCTTGTCTTGCACTTGTTCCCGTTCCAGCCAGAGAGGTCCTTAAGCAAACTTTAATTAATGTGAATTGGTCCAATGTAAACTTGAGAATGACTGATTCCAAATGACTCAGGCAAAATGGGAAACGATCTAACCTTCCGTTTTTTTATTCTTCGCCTAGCCTAGATGTAACCTGCAAGGTGAAGTCTAGAGAAAGTCCACCTATATGTCACCTTGCACGCAAGCGGCAAGTATATTTATTAAGTCAAAGTAGAAAAATACAAAAATTCGCAACTTCCTATTTATTATATAGATATACTATTTAGTATTTCGCATGTTGAAAACATCTAAACATTTTAATTAGTCAAAGTCCTCTATTGATTCCTATGAACGGCGTCAAAGTTATCCTATTTCCGACCCATATTTACTTAAGTGAAAAATGTTTGTCCATTTTGACGCCGATCACGCCGCTTCAGCACTTTTGATTACCAAAATGAGTCCAGAAATTTCCATAACTTGAAAAACAAAACAGATTGGCGTCGAAGTCATTTTCAGAATAGGAAGTGGAAGGTTGTCATAAAATACGAGTATTTTCCTCTTGACATTTAGGAAAGAGAAATGGGGACAAGGGCGGACGACAACGATGGACATGTCTGGACTCTGTCGTTGCTACAATGAATTGAATATCCTCCACACACTTTTCTACTCTATTTATGGGGGAGGAGGACTTTTCCTGGAGACTGTATTCCTCCTTTGCTCCATCACAAATATTTTTGTTGGTGTCGTCATGCGGAGTATCCGGTTCTCTATTTTCGCAATGAGTACAGTATTTTGGTTACTCCTCGTGTTTGATCGTTATGGAGACGTCCATGCATTCTCCTCTGATTCACTCCAGGTATGGAAAGATAAGATTGACGAGGAGGACTCGGGTTGGTTGAGAAAGCAGTTGAGAGCAATGAGATCCATCCGGATGAACATGGGGGATTTTTACTATGTTGACAAGCAGATGGTCATCACAATAATTTGTATCCTCTTTGAAAATTCAACGAATTTAATTCTGACCTACAGGGATGCCAAAGACCATGACTAGTAATTTTTTAAAAGATTTTAATGAATTTAATTCATAAATGTTAAAATGCTTTTGCCTAATGCACACATTTTAATTTTCTAGTGTCAGTCGAACAGATTGTGTCAATTTTAATTCTAATTTGATTCCTTATGCACTCTTAGAACAGAAGGGAAAGTTTCCCCGGAAAGCGGTAAAATTTTGCCCGGAGGAGTCGAACTTATACGGGAAACTTGAGGAGAAGCTTAAGTCGTTTTCCCCGGAAGAAGGTAAAAATTGGCGGGAAGAGTGGAATTTTCCCTCCACCTCGGGATATTTTCCGTTCTTGGGGAGAATTTTTGGACTCCTCCGGGGAAAGCAGTTTCCTTCTTTTCCCGGGGAGAGTTTTTACCTTGTGAAAGTAAGCTTTCCCTCATTCCGTGGAAAATCCACTTTCCACCCAACATTTTTCCTTCTATTTTAAGAGTATGGGGCCAGAAAGGTCAATGTACTTGCCTTTAACAAATGGAAAAGGCAGCTCACTCAGCTCTTGTTCTCCTGCCACCGTCGCAACTACAATGAACGGCGTCGAAGGTAGAAAAATTAAGAACGGAGTTTAATTGACTTGGCTGATTCAAGCTGAATTAATTCATTCTATTGTTTGCTAAGGTAAAAGAAGAATAGAGCCGAGATCTCGAAAATGAATCTAACTGACCTTGTGACCCAATATAATGATATGGTTCATAGATTTCGAGTGGCTCCTTTGTCAGTCCTTGTTCCTTCAAATATCGCAAACAAATATTTTGCCATAGTTTAAAACCCGCACATTTTGGATACAAACGATTTAATCATTTTCTGTACACTGAGAAATCCTTCCGTAAATGCCTTCGAAGATTAAAAGAGGGATAATTCATGGGAATACAATTTTTAATAAAAAAATTAATTTTCAAAATTATTGACCCTAAGCTTCATTACGGTAGGTGTGAGGTGACAATATTATTTGTAAGGAGCATTTTTTTCATTTTGAATTGTCAAGTTGACTTTTGGCACAGTCATTTGTAAATATTTAATTAAATCATATTTTGTACGGCTTTAACGTCGTAGTTTTATTCGTCAGGAAAATGGGCTTTGTGACGAAAAGCTAGCTCACAGCTGTACATTCTATTTGCAAAAATGTCGTATCTCATCTTGCTCCCATTTTGGGAGAATAAATGTTTCTGTAGGAAAATGCGTGATGTAACATCACTGATGTTATTCTCCCACTTGCTCAAAAGTGGCAGAATCGTCAAATAATGTGGACATTCATTTCTACAAATCCTAGAAATCTCACTTTACGTCCTTTTGAAAATAAACTTCACATTTAGTTTATTTAGATTAAAAGTCCCTGCAATCCATCGTAAAAGCATTTCTCAAAGTTGAAGCTAGAAATTGGGAGCATATTTAATTAGGTTGTTGGCGTGTGTTTAAATTATTTTCCAAATCTCTCACTTCAACGCCACTCAAGTTTTTCAAAGATGTTTGCTGCATAATGAAGCTTAGGTATTTTCTAATTCAGCGAAGGATATTTCCTACGATAAAAAATTATTTAAATCAACCGACGGATCTTCACCTTCGATTTTGAAAATAGTGTGACAAATCCAATAGTCATTCTACCATTGAGACGACGGCCACTCAACGTCTGCAGCTGTATTTTGTTTACAACGCTACGAGAGAAAATTGATCTGACTGGCGTTGAACTCGACCAATATTTTTATCAGCTCCAAACTAATTTTTGCCAATACATTTGATGGCAGTAGAATGTCAGTGAACAATTCAAGTTTATTCCAAAAAATGAAAAGGTCACCACAAAATGGACTCTGCCAAATTATGAATGAACTGTATCTCATTCAGTGAGACCCCCTTGGGTCAATGTCCTTGACCTAACCAACTCTTCGAAAGCACTTATTGTGTAATGAATATACAGGTTCTGTTTCCAACATCAGTCAAGACACTCTCATATTTTTCTGCTTTAATAATGATCATTGTAACTTTGAACTGGTTTGAATCCAACCAGACCACCGTATTCTGGTGGAAGTTGACTTTTGGGGATCCGCTCCAAAATGGCTGCTGTGAATTTTTCCTTGTCCGTCCCGAAAATCTGGATTCGGTCCATAACAGGGCCAATTAAGGGTCTCACAATCCCAAGAAGAATCTCGGAAAAATAGTCCACTACAAAAAAAACAAGGACATTTTGAGTTATCCTACTCTGGTCAAGGTCCAATTTAACTTTATGTAAGTAATTGTAAAATTATAAGAATATTTTGAAGAAAATATTTTACTGTTGATTGAGAATCCATAGCCGAGTGTTTCAAAAAGAGGTGAAAACCGTCTGATCAGTTTCAGAGCAAGAGCTACTGCTACAGAAATCATAGAAGATGTCAAAAAATACTCCTCGTCACAATTTTGATTATACAGCATTTAATGCTGAGCATTATGTCACATGGTTTATGCGTAATTGACTAAATTACTTTTGAATGAGGTGAGCTGGGCGTACGAGTAGTCGGACATGTCACAAATGAAAACCCATGTAGGAGCATCGTAGTCATGCATACTTTGCAAAAACCGGGACACCAGATCGTCTGCATAAAGTTTTACCAGATCTTCATTTTCTTCTGCCTCATTTAGCACTTTTTTGACATCCCAACTTCCATACGGGATGAACCAAACTAATTCATCACAGCAGAGTATTAAAAGGAATACAGGATTTTGAATTAAATTTTATGTAGGATGGATCCACAGTAGAAACTGCAGTTATAATATTACCAGGTTGATGCAATTTGTCAAAGCCCAGAAAAGAATGTGGGAAATATTTCTTTATTCTCTCAGGGACGTGAGGGGCGTGCCCTGCCTTGACATTGTCTTCGATGGGATGGGACACCTTGAACCAAACAAGAATCTTTTCCAGACATGTAATTTCAAGACTTCCTCGTTTAAAGGCATGCTTAAATACTCACATTGTGAATGGTATGAATCAAAGTAAAATTTGAGTTGGCGAAAGAATCCTCTTCAACTTCTTTCAGTAGAGCATCTATCTGCAAAATTAACCAGTAAAAAATATTTCAACTTTGGTCTGGCCTTTCCATCGATGGTTTGTAAAGGACATGGGCGACCACTTGATTGATTCACATGACCTCCAGAGGTCAAAATGTAAGCAGATAAATTCACAAGAAAAATGTTTGACTTGGACGCCGCCTGTTCATACTCACGACTATAGTGGCAATGGCAGATAGCGACCGAACACGCAGTCAGGCGTGAACGGTGTCGAAGTCTGACATTGAAATATTGAAATCAGATATGATCCATGGATTCCCTCTCCACCATTGCAGTTCGTGTAATTGTAATTCTGTCTTGTAATTGTGATCCAGTGTAAAATAATATTTAAGGTACAAAGTAATAAAAAAATTTCTTACAAAAATTTTGAGTCCAATCAACAAACAAGCTAGGAGGACAAAAATAATGAAACAAACAATAAAACATTTATTTCGAAAAATCCTGTTCTTCCTTCCCCGGCTAACAACTTCAATCTTCATGTCCAAAACTTGTAGTCACTCTCACCAAAAATACAGGAGGGTCAATGCCATTTAGTTTCAAATAAACTTTTCATGTTCTTTTAAATAATCAACAATTTTAAAGCTTTTTGACGAAAAGAGTCTGCAGTGTAATATTTCCCGTGACATAGTTTTACGCCACGTTTCACACACCAAGTAAAGCGTACAAACTAACAATCCTGACGGAGTTATTTTTCATTTCATTGCATTGCCTTTATTAACATGTTGAGAACAGGACGGAAAACAAAATTTTCCCATGATGTACATTGTATTTTTCCTCCTGTTCTTTTGAAAAAACTGTTCACAAGAAGTTGATACGTGTTTTGGCTCTTTCAGACATTTGGTCAAATTTGGTGTACCAAGAACTATCGATGAGTATCTCTTTGCAAAAAAAAGTTGAAGGTTACGCAACTCAGACAACGTTCCAGTTCCATGGAAGTTCCATTTGAGAAAAAACGAAAAGGAAATTAATACGAATGGAGGAAGGATGAACAGCGACTCAGTCGTGAGATCCTGTTAAAAACTTGAAATGTTACACACAACTTGTGCTGGATTAACTTGTTTCACATGTGTTTGCACAGGACAATAGAAGTAGACCATCCCACACGTGTCGTTTCATGAAAGAATCTTTCACAGAGTTTTCCAAGTTTTTAACAAGAAAACTAATCAGGGAGTAAGAAATGTTGTGAATCAAAAAAGAAATTTTGCGACTCATCGTGTAACACGTTTTTAACTGTTTAGACAGCACTGTATAAAGATAACCGCAATGTAGTTTTCTGTATTAATTTGAAACACTTTTTACCACATTTTATTTAATTGAAGTTCTAGACGGGGAACTTCCACCGCAATTTCCCAAACTAATGATCCAGAAAAGGTGTGGCATATTCTCTGTACGAGTAACAATTAAAGTGATTAGGGGAAATTTTGAGAATATTTTACATGTTTTGCGGTTGCAATTATGAAACATGTGTAGTTTCTAATTACTAATTAAGAAACAAGTTCTAATAATTTTCACAGGTTTCATAGAAAAATCAATAAAGAGTAAACAGAGTAACAAGGAACGCTCAAGGGTCAGTTTTCAGACTATTAAATTGCTAAATTTTTTTAGAATCTCGTGGACACAAGCGCTCCAGTAGGAAACACCATTTTGACTGTTTGACGTTAATTTTTTCCTAAATTATAATTGGGAATCGAGTTGGAGGCGCGAAAGGAGGCGTTCAAATTTCCGCTGAGATTTTTCCAAAGTTTTGAGCTTACAAAATTTTTCCATCATATAAATCATAGTTAACGAAGGTACTTAACCTCTGACCTCCTCTTATTTTCACCTGTCTTTAATTTCAAAATAGAGGGTTTCAAAGAGGTAATTAATTATGTTTAACTCGTAGTATTTTTTAAAAAGAAGCCTTCTGCCAAGAAATGAATTTTCAAAACATTTATATTTAATGATTTCTGAGAAAATTATTAGAATTTTTTTTCTTAATTATGTTTAGCTATTTGTAGTCTGTGCTCTGCGGACAAGTGAACGAAGTGCATCTTGTTGTCAAATAATTGTTATTTTGAACTGTGGAATTGAGTAGGATTCATGAGGGGGAGGAATTAAAAGGACCGGAGTATGTGGAATCAAAATGAGTGGCGTCGAATCCAGCTAAATTTTATATCATGTTTTTTTAAAATTATGATGACACACATTTCATTATTTTGATCCTAAAATTTGTTGAGTTCATACGATTTTTAACGTCTTCTGCGATGACGGACGAGGGAAAGATTGTTTTGCAGATAAAAGAATGTAAAATACATAGATTTATATGAGCCACATAAAAAGGATTTAATTACACTTTCCGTCAAAATCCTTTTCCACTTTACATTTACATCCTTTACCTTGGCCTTACCTCTTTTATAAAAATGTGTTCTTGCTCTTTTCCTCTTCCAGGAAGTCCCAACCAACTTTTTTTCTAAATGGATTCAAGTGCAAAAATTTGTTTTAAAAGATTTGGTCTGATCGTAAAAATCACAGGAACCAAAATCTGAATTGTATTGTACGCACAAATGGCTTAATAATCATTGGGTTTCCTATGAATTCATTTTGATTTTCCGTGACCATTTTTTCTACTCAACTTTTGCTGTATAAACTGTGGAAGGGAGGCAAGAAGTTTTATTATCATTTTCTTGATACAGAAGACTCCACTATAGTTTCATCAGTTATTTTCTTAGAAATTACAGTAAAATCCAACAACCCACAAAATGCAAAAGTACATTCTAGTAATCTTGATTGTGTGTCTCCTGATCAGCTATTGTCAAGTTGAATCACGGGTAATAATAAATAAATAAATAAAAATACAGGGAGAGAATCTGTAATTAAAGAATAAATGTGAAAAAATATTGTGAATTGTTGTAGAGAGGACGGTCGGAATGTGAATGTGACGCGGACTGTCCATATGGTCAGCGTTGTGCTCAAGGATGGGGAGCAGCCATTGGTTCCAGTCGTTGTCTGGAGGATTAAATTAAATTTTTCACCAATCTTAGTACAACGTATTTAATCGTAAATTTTCTCACAAGTTGTAGAACATTGTAATGCAAGTTCATGTCTGGTCAGTAAATAACATGAGTGAGAAGATTTTGTGTAAATAATATATTTAATGAGTAAATTCGACATCCCCAAGTACAATATTCAAACCTTAATAACATCTTCTGATTTTGTTATTGTACGAGACAAGATTACATTTTGTATATATACGCTGTGATAGTTAGTTGGTGATAAATTATGATCGACAACAAATTAACTGATCACTAATTTAATTGCACCAAAAATAACTGCTCAACACTAACATGGTGACTTTTGGTGTTGAAATTCTCTTGCATCCCCTCTTACCCTTTTGCGTCCACAAATGCACTGAACGGCGCACAGTAAGCCAAAAGGACTTTAAAACCGTCTTTTCGATAGGAAATAGTTAACCATGCAGTTTTATCAGTATTATATGCAGAAAAACACAGAGAATCCGAATATGACAATGCCTTATGAATTCCGGGCATCCTCTGAGAAAAAATCGGGTGTTTTCGGGAATTATAAGTTTAAAGAGGAAATAGATAAAAATAACCTCGAGAACCAGCAGATAAACTTTCCAGAAAATGTGTGCATAATTAGCAGCATTTATTAGCTCTAGAATAAGTTATGGAGAGTACATATGAACCTCAAGAGGTCACATAACAAGGTCACCTACTAAGGTTTCACAATAAAAATCGAATCATTATATTAGACCTTTCCAGAAATGTGAGCATATGAAAAACTCGTTTTCAAGTATTTAATACAACCTAAAACTGACAATAATTATTGTCCACAATGTGTAAAAAATTAATCATATAAGATTATCAGAGGTCGTCGAAACAGAAGTCATATTCCATCATATCTATTGTTCCAATAACATCTGAATTTTGATTAGATGAAAAACTAGCTTCGGTTATATGGGATCTACAAATAATAATTAAAAACATCATTCAAACTTTACTTTAAAGATACTTCATAATCATTTATCTGGAAAGTAAACTGTTTTTAAAAGTACGTGTGTATGTGTGTAGTACACACTGTGTACTACACACACACACACACATTATGCATAAAAATACTTCTCAATTATGAAAATACACAAACTAAAGAAATCATTATGTAAACCTGAGGACTCCAAGGTGATTCGTAAGCGTCTTTTCAAAAACAAAGACATTTTGGGCCAAAATTCAAGCACTCGTGTTTAAATCCAGGCAAGAAGTAGAGTCACTCTCTGACCTGTGAGGTTACAATAAGAACTTCCAGGTTTTCAAAACGTCTATGCAGTAAAGAATATGATATTGCTTAATTGTGTTTTAAAATTAAAATGAACCTTCTTACCTTGAGTGTTCTTTTGATTGAGAATTTGTTTGTCTTTCCTTGACATTACAGTTTGCAACTTTTAGAATTTATTCTGCCCAAATTTGTACTTTTGAATTGAATAGGAAGCTACACCAATGACCCCAAAAATTAATTTTATTCTGAGGGTCACAAATCCATCCTGTTTCACAATAGTTATTATTAAATACAATTAATTTTGACAAAAAGTGTCCACCTTTTTTTTATTGGAAATTTGAACTCATTGGGTTCGCGGGCCCAAGGACTGCGTTGCTGTGAGAAATCTTTGGAGAAATTGAATTTCAATTAAAATAAAAGTTAATGCTGTAGCCAAATCTGCAACTTTCTGCAGCTAAATTTCATACACAAAATTCACATAAATCACGACGCAAAAGTCGGTATTATCCACAGTTTGGAGTCTCCTGGAATTCGACCACTAGAGAATTAAAACTTCTCAACACACAACGCAGTGTGAGATGACAATTTAAGAAATGAAATTATAGAGGACATGAATTTTTAAAAATCTAGCCATTCTACAATAATGTAATTGAATTCCCATTCTATGCATCTATTGACTCAGTTTTATCATTTTATGCAATTCCTTTTATCTACAAACCTTCACTTTTAGAGTCTTTTCGGCTTACTGTGCGGCGTGAAAGTCTGACAATTCAGGTTGATCCTTTTCTTGATAATATTGAGTCGGAAAATTGAGTAAATATGCTAACGAAAGTGGAGAAAACATGTTGGAATTAAATCTAAAGATTATTTTGCTGAAAATTTCTAACACTTTGAATTAATGTGAAGTTGGAAGATAGAGGTACCTCTATGAGTTGGAAGGACAGAATTATCCTAATAAAGTTTCTTGGAAAGGATAATAAGAAAGATGTGCAGGGTACAAACAAATTGAATATTTCTGGAAAATTGTCAAAAATTACAACTGTTGCCTTTAGCTTACACGGGCCAAAAATATAGTTCAATTCATAAGAAAAAATGTATGACTTTGACGCCACTTGTTCCTATTTAGCAGTATCGGCTCAAGTAAAAAGTTTTAATTCCAGTTAATTTACATGAACGGCGTCAAAGTTTAACATTAATTTTGTGTAAGCATTTGACCGTCATTGGTCAAAGCAAGAAATCATCTGTAAAATTGAGCGTTATTCAATTCAAGTGTGCTTGAATTGCATCATGACGATTAGGTAAGTCACAACTTGTGTAAATATCTAAAAAATCAAAAGGGTCATCATCCATACAAATTTTCTTACCCACAATATCTTCAAAATTTGACTTTGTTGCATTCAAACTTACAGACAAAAAGAGTCTCTTCTTAACCACCACATACTTTCCGAAGGTCACGACAGTGGGTTTTTGGACAAGAAGGTCATACGTGAATTTAATCTGAGATTCAACAAAGTTATTTACAGAGTGCAACTCATTTCAAATTACATGTGGAGAATTTTCCACTATAAAAAATTGTGGTACCTCGAGAGTTGTTGGGAGGTCGTATTTGCTGGTGTCCATATTACAGAGAAAATCAGCGATTTCTTCTTCCTATGTAAAGAAAGAGCATCCATTTATAGATCATTGTATCCTATTAAAACTTCTGAAATGAAGAATTTTTTACCTCTCCATAAATATATTCCACTGCCCACGTTTTGAATAATATCCTACCCGTCAAAATGAAACAGTAGCTAATCCAACCAGCAGCAGATTGACAAGCGTCGTCTGTATTAAATGTCATGTTCAAAACTACGAATATGAGGACTGCCATGTAAGCGATGGAACTGACCAAAAAATAAAGTTGACTCGGCTGCTGATATTTCCCTAATATTTTACACTGACTCCGTACCATTTGGATCAAATCCCTCCAGGACTTCACAATCGTCCCCTTCACCCTTTGACTCTCTTTTACGGAACTCTGAATTCCATTTTTAATCTGAAATACCAAATGAAGCCCAGTAATTTTCCTTTCTTCTATTGTAGCAATAATAAATAGCAACGTTTACAAACTTGTGTGAAGGCTACGGCCACATCTCTACACATGAAAATATTCATGATGTCGTCAATAGAGTCTAGCAGAAAGAATCGGGCCGCGGTATTCAAATTGAAAATTATTAGAGATATCGATTGATCTGTTCGGAAAACAAGGCGACACCCTAGAATCGTGATCAGAATGACAATGACGAGTGCCCAGAAATTTGATCTCCGGAATTTGACCCCGAAATAAGAGACGGTTGGAAACTGAGGGTTGAGAGTGAATGTTTTGTAGTAGGATTTTCGATACTGCGACCAATTGTTCAAATATTTTGCAAGGAGAGTTGCCTGTGTCCATCCAAAAATGGTAGACGAAATATGAGAAACGGGAAAAAGGATGAAAAGAACCATCAGAGTGTTTTTCAGTGCATTTTTGTTTCCTTCGTTAGTTCCATCAACTTTTGAAATCATATCATCGAGACGATACACCAATTCTGACTGGAGTCCTGAACTGGATATTAAAGACAATAGAATTCATCCAAATTTTGTATTCGATTTATCACTAAAAGATATCTAATTGGAAAACAATTTCGTACTTTTGAGGAATCAGGGATAAATTGAAGCCGCCTTCAAGTAAAATTTCTGCCCACATCAAAGTCCATCCAAAACTTAAAACAAATTATGAGTAAAGTTCGTGGAGACCAAAAATTCAGGATGAATTCGTCTTTCTGGTGGTCATAAGAGAGCGGCGACACTCCAAAAAAGTTGAATACTCTCATCATCATTCTGTATTCCCTTTCAAATACCTTAGCAGGGAATTTTTTTCCAGAGTCAGGATTGACGCTTGGAGACTTCATTTTTGTTGCAAAAACTGACTGGTTTAATTTTTTCATATTTCTGTACACAAGATAAGATCCAGACTGAATAATTCAGTTGAATTAAAACATATTTTTGTCAGAGCTCAATGATTCAATGACTAAAATTAGTCGGGCATAATTTGGATTGGTAATTTGTCCAGGCAATATATGAGAAGGCAAACTAATTTGCAAAGTGCTTCAATAGCTTTCAAAAGAAGTGGGTAACACCCTTACACACTTGACATTATAATTAGCTAATTGATTGACACAAATACGCAACAAATCGGGTATCAGTCTGTTATTTACTGACTTTTTTTTGTAAACAAGGAGCATCAACCACGTGACTGACAATATGAAGCACGCTAATATATTTTTGCAATAAAGTGTAAAGTGGTTGTATTCAGGGATTATTTGTACCGCCAAAAATGACAAAACTTTCGTGTGTGGACAATATTCCGATTTTTGCAGAGAATTTTAAGCCAGCTATTCTTAATTGTGATTAGAATTCGTTCAGCCCAGCTTTGTCGCCCTTCCTTCAGAGAAAACATTTGACTCGACAGATTCCCAACTTTTCTTCCCAACAGCCAAAAAACGTTGGATTGCCAGGAATTTCCTGACAACCACGAGAGTAACTTCGATCATGATGCACATTACAGCCAGAGTAATCCCCTCCCAATACACAATTTGAACCGGCTCCAGAAGTTCAAAGGTCAAGGGCTCCTCCTCCTCCACCCCTTGATCAACCTGGTAGTCTTTAAATAGCATTAACATTTTATTCCGAATATTCGCCATTACTCTTTCCACTCTCTCT
>WJFB01003651.1:0-12496 GCA_009870185.1 Pygmarrhopalites habei | reverse complement strand
AGAATTGGAGTGGTCCAAAGGGTCCAGTGAAAATGTGTGTGTGTGTGAGAGAGAGTGGGGAAGGGATTGGGGTAATATTGAGTGAGTGTATGTTGGTATAGACCCTATAGTAGCCTTATAGTAAGCCTTATAGTAGGCCTTATAGTCGCAGTGAGTGGCCAGGGGTTAAAACATCTTTTGGGGGAGAAAGGATGGAGTCTGGGGTCTCCTCCTCTGGATTTACGGCGAAAGGGAGAAATTTTGGTGTGGGTTGGCTTCCCTCCCGATCTTCCAATTCCCAATTTCTCGTCGACTCACTCGAAAGGATGGAGGGCCTCTGAAAGGACGCAACACGAGAGCCTCACATGACCTTCCTTCCTCATCCTTCTCAGCCCCTTCCCTCAAGTCTCCTTCTCCTGCCCTTCCTTCACACAGTCTCTCTTAATTGTGATTTGTTTTCTGTGCGTCAAAATCTCCATTAAGTTGTTCATTTGTTAAAGTGGGAATTGCATTGGAATCTGGATTTTTCTCCACAACAAAAATTTGGATCTTTGGACTTTGCCGGTGAGCAATTCAATATTTGTATATTCAAACCACTTCCTTGTATTTTGTGGAATTTCTTTGTGTCTGTCAAAGTATTTTTCAAACTGGAATTTTTAATTAGAAACTGCGATTTAGAAGAGATTTCTCATTTAGTTTTGTTAGTCTATTTTTATTTTCGAAGAGTAAAACCCAGAAAAAAGAGGATTAGACATTTTTGTTTCGTTGTAGTTTTTGTGGATGATTTGAGGTAGTGAACGGTGGACGCATCAGAAAAAGAGCCTTATGGGTTGCATTTGTGTGTGTGTGTGCGTGTGTGTGTGTCGGTTGGCAGTTTAAAGTTTTCCTGAATTCGTGGAATATGCAGAGGATTTTATGAGGGATCTCTCCAAGTGCAGAGAGGCCCTTATTCCCTGGATTTGTTGTTGTGCGAGTGCAGGAGACCCTTTCTTCCCTTCAGCCTTTTATTCCAAGGCAAAAGGATGGAGGAAGTAAAAAGGGTCACTCTCCAAGGCCTTCTCCTTTTTCTCCTTCTGTCCTTCTTCCCTCAATTTCTCTCTCAGTCCCAGATGCCCAAACTGACTCTCTTTTCTCACATCCCCCTCCCCCCACTTGACCATGACATTCACCTCCATTTTGTCCATGTCCATCACATCTCAAAGGGGTCAGTCATGTAATGTAGTAACCCTTTTTCCTAGACAAGTGCCCTTGACTCACTCAACTTGTCACATTTCCTTCTCTCTCTATTTTCAAAGTAGATCACACGTACTTTGTGTGTCTGCATTCCTTCTGTGCATTTTTTCACTCTCTCAGTCTATCGCAGTGAATTAAATATTCAAGTTGACTGACCTTCTTTGCATCTTCAAAAGTGAATAAAAGTCCCTTTTTCTTGGTGAGAAATTGTCACCGTCACTTTTCACTGGAATATGGAATCGTCTTATCTCTCTGAATTCCTGGCCATTTCAATTCACCCTTTCCTCAATTTGCATAGACTGCCACACACGCACACACATGGGTTCTGTACTATGATACCTGTATATACGTATCTGTAAGAAGGGACAGAATATTCAAATTATCATTAGCATCTCACAGTCAACGTTCTGCAGTCGACGGAAATATTTTTTGTGTACAATCCTTCACAGCAAAAGTCAGAGCAAAAAGTTCAGCTAGTTTCTTGTGGACACACGCAAATCCCAATTCTCCCTTCATTTTACAATTTTCTTCAAATAGAATTGAGTTTCAATTGAGTCTGTGATCGTTAAAGTGGAATACTTGAGGATTCTGTAATTGGCATTATAGCAAAGTTTCGCTTTCACAGGTAATCAGAAAATCGGTTCGGTTTTTCAATACATACATACTAAGTAAATACTGAGTAAATAATCATTTTATTTTCTCAATTACATTTTCAATAATTATCTTTTTAAATAGTGTAGATTATTTCTGCATTGAATATAAAAAGTGGGCTATAGTTGCCAATCGTAGGACATTTTACAACGTTTCAGTTAAAAAGAGAAGTTGACGAATGTTGTCAATAACAATTTAATTCACTCATTTTATCCACCAACTCAAGAGGCATTCGAAACAACTTTAGATTCATCACACAAATATATTCAGGGCTTCAATATTGAACATTCTCTTCTCCCTCAATTTTTTCATTGCTTCAAACTCATCAATTAAATTGATAGGAGCACAACAAAATTACATGTACCAAATCTCTCTCTCTCTCTCTCTGTTACACTCTAATTTTGCAATATGCTAATTTTAAGCAATTAACTAATTCGACGATTTTGTAATGTTCGGATGTTTACAGGTGTCGAGGTGCTAAGATTGAGGGTCACGGGTTGACCAAGTCCTGGAAGAAATGAAGGGTCTGCGAGAAGGCGTGAGTCACACAGCCACCAGGTCAATCTCCGACAAATTACTGAGGGAACAAGAAAGGAGTCACCTCCAACATTTGGTCTCCTCCAGCGTCCCCTCCCCGCCTCAACATTACGGTGGTCTGACCCTCCTCAACCCAACAGCCCTTTTCGGAGCTGACCCTTCCGCCATGTTCCAGGCACACCTCCTCGCCTCCATCGCAGCAGCAAATCCAAACTCCAGATTCCAGTTGCCAATTCCCATCTCACTCGGAGTCTCCGCTCCAGGTCAAATGTTCCATCCGACGACGACCGGAGGGACTGCCAGTCTTCCCACAGCTCAACTGGATATGTTGTCATCCTGGATTAAGGACCATTCTGCATCCAAGGACGACAGAAAAGTCACCACCACAAAATCCAGCAGCAACAAAACAGAAAGGAGCAACAAAAACGGGAAAAAAGTCAACTGGACAGTCAGACAAATGAACAACAAGAGAAACAAGTCGGATGACCTCGTCTCCTCCGAAAACTGCATCAACAATCTGAAGCGGGAATTAGAGTCTCCTCTCATCATTCCTACAAAGGACCTGTCCCCTCAAGTACCCGAGCACAACTCACCCTCTCCTCCTCAGACAAACCTCAACAACAACAACAATATAATCATCAACAATAACAACAACAATGACAAGGGAGGAGTGACCCTGCAGGCCAGAGACAAGGTCTTCACGTGTCCCATCTGCAGTCGGGGATTCGGGTACAAACACGTCCTCCAGAATCATGAGAGGACACACACGGGAGAAAAACCGTTCGAGTGCAGCATCTGCGGGAAGAAATTCACCCGGGATCATCATCTCAAAACCCACATGCGACTGCACACGGGAGAAAAGCCTTACCGGTGTCCCCACTGCGACCGAAAATTCGTCCAGGTGGCCAATCTCCGTCGTCACCTCCGTGTCCACACGGGAGAACGACCTTACGCCTGTGACCTCTGCGAGTCCCGGTTCTCCGACTCGAACCAACTCAAGGCACACATGCTCATCCACAAGGGAGAGAAGCCCTATTCTTGTGGGGCCTGTGGAGGGTCCTACAGACGAAGGCACCACATGAACAGCCACAAATGCAGTCACAAAAACAACAACAACAACAGCGACAAGGTCAGTCCGGGGTCATCCTTCATTGGATCCCCTCAAGATGTGTCCCCCACGGCGAGTGTCAAACGGGAGAGGAAACCGAGGGAGACTCGGAGAATCATCCGAACCACGACTGTGACCTCTTCTTCCTCCCCACACAACGGATTCGTCCCTCCCGAACAAACTCACCCGGAAGATTTGTCCCTGACTGGATCCAGTCTTCGGAGTCGACACTTTAGCGGGAGTCATTCCAGTCTGAGTGCGTCACCCAGTCCTCTGAGTGGAGGGTCACACGGGTCATACTGTCGCTCCATCAACAGCTCTGACCCTCCGGACTATTCTTCGGATGACAATGACCGGAGGAACCTCCCTGACACGACACACGGGAAAGGTCGACATGACGACGACTGACCTTGCTGCTCAACATTTGGACTCTGGTCGTATGGAAATTTCTTTTTCGGTTTTTAAAATTGATAGTCAGTTTAATTGGGATTAATTAATTATTTTCTAAGAGAAGATGAAATGAGGAGGAGATTTTTGGGTGGAGGTGATAAACAGTTAAAAATGTATCTCACGATCATTCCTAGAGTCGGCGGGAGGAGACAAAGTCTCGCCAGTTCGACTTGTGATGTTTCTCAATTTTTGGATAGTTTGTACGTGACGACGATTGTCATTTTGTGTAGAGGAGGAGAGGAGATTGGAGGAAGAAATGATGATTTTTATGTACCTCGAGTTGGTGAATGTTCCTTGGGTTTAGTTTAATTGTGGAAAAGAGAGACTGTACAAATCCAGATAATTAATTTGAGACTACTAATTATTAATAGCAATTAAGGCAATTAGAGATGAGCCTCTCGCATCCTAATCACGCAACAATTGAAATCAAAATACGGGTATGTATCGAACTGAAGGTGCCGAGGGCTGGGGAGTCTCATTAACTCTGTAGTTAAGTTAGTTAACAAATTAGGGGTGAACAAGACATCACTATCTTCTGCCAGGAAAGATAGCTTAACAGAAAAAGTTCCTACAAACAAATAAATATTTAATAGAAGAAAAAGTTTGTCCGTCATTTGACTATTCAAAAAAAGAGTCCTCACAAAAATGGATTACGGGTATTTTTCTAGTTTCAAATGACGAACCGACATCAAATTGTACAAAGTTAATGCTAATTAGTTATGAATTACGAATGATCAAGTCAATTTTGAGCCTCTTTCTTGTGACTGTCTTTGTTCATTCAATTCTAAATGATAAGAAATAATGTAATTTATGAAAATGAATCCGAGTGAATTGAGAGAAATGAAAACCGGTGAAAGTTAACTACAATTAATTAAATATGGACAATGAAATGTCCCGGTGGTCATCATCAAATTAGTTATAGATTTAATTAAGAATTTAGATTAGGAGAAATTCCTTGTTGAATCTTTGCATTTGACTCGAGTACCTTTGAATTACTAAAAGTAAAAAGTAATCAAATTGATCTCGGTGAAATATTTAACGGTGAAAAAAGTTTATATTGTGAATCGTAATTAACATGAAAAGGAAGTCTCAACGTCTCTTGTCCTCCTGGGATTTGGCCTCCTCAAACTTCAAAATGTCAAAATTAAATTGAAAAATCTCTACATATTCTTCTCGTGAGATTCTAATTCTTTTGTGATTTTTTACGACGAGGACTTAAATTAGTCAATGAAGGGCACGACGTTGAGGCTCGTTTGATGATTCAAGGCACGAGACTCTCGTGCAAAAAGTATATAAGAATAACCGGTGACTGACACGTCTTTGACATGTCATGCCTTGTCGACTTTGAGTCGTCCAAAAATTCCCCTCTTCCACATTCAACCAATCCCTTCAAGGGACCTCACCTTTCCTCGTCCCGAATTTTCCAATTCGTTGAATTTGATTGACTCCCCATTCACTTCATTTTCCCATCCTCCTTCCTTCTTCATCATAAATTCCTTTCAAAAATAGTCAATCTCCTCCGAGTCAATCTTAAAACCGACTCCAAATTTTTACAGAATAATTTCCGTGTCCTAAATTAAATAAAGAAAAATGTGGAAAGGAGAATTTTTTTCCTCTCATCTCAAAGTCCCCCCCCCCCNAAACCGACTCCAAATTTTTACAGAATAATTTCCGTGTCCTAAATTAAATAAAGAAAAATGTGGAAAGGAGAATTTTTTTCCTCTCATCTCAAACCCCCCCCCCCCCCCCCCCCATCACAAAATAATAAAATATTGTACTGCCTGGAAGTGAAATGCAACTGCCAATTATAATAATACAAAAATATATTTAAATAGAGAATTGTGAGCTTTTGTCAACTCTAATTAAGAATTGTGACAGATAAGGCTGATTTGTGCACACACAAAAATAATAAGAATAGATTTAGAAAAGAGAACACAAGTGGGCCATTCTGAACCATGAAAATGGGAAAACTGAAAACGGGTATTTAGGAGTTTAGCAGAAAGAGAGAGAAACTATTTTGTATAGAAAATATACTTTATTTTGTGTAAAGTAATAATTAATTAATTAGTGTAGATAATCAAATTATATACTTTTTGTGCAGACACTTTTTGTGGAAATCAAGAATTTATAAATGTATAAAATTGTACGAGTGTCAGGGAACAATCTACTCAAAATACAAAATACGGGTAACTTTTTTGTGGGTTGTCTAACTACACACACATCAAGGATCAATTTTGATGTCTATCCAACTACCTCAATTGTTGATGTCTAATAGACATTGTCTATGATAGACAGTCTATCCAACTACCTCAATTATCAATTAAGTAATTAGAAACACATTTATGTAATATTTATACGGGTTAATTTTGAATATATTTATACATAAATACAGAGTATCTATTATGTAGAGAGATAAAATATATTCCTGTGTAATTCGTGGGGTCTGTCCACTTTCTAGCTATACGTAGTTTAATTACAAATCATTTAATTGTCTCGTCCCATCAACCAATAATTCAAATCAACGTGAATTTCTACGTTAATTAGGTAGTATGGTTCAACATTACCCCCATCACAATCAACTCATTTTTCATATATTCAACCACAATTTATATATTCTTGTTAAATTGAATTAATTGTTATGATTGTTTTCTCCCCCTTTCCTTTGTTAAATATTTTCTTCATTAGAACTTATACTCGTTTATCCGTACACCTACAAATTAGATTAATCTAAATACACAGAAAATACTACAAAAATAAATTACATAATGGACCATTTATATAATATACTAATATAAATCCACAGATTATAGACAACATGAAGTCGCAGAATGTCATTTCATTTGGAATATATAAATAAACGGTTATTTCTCAAATAATCCATGATTTATCTCAAGAATTTACTTTTCCCAATCTCCCACTCACTGCATGGGCTTTTATATTTAAAAACATCTTTTACTTTGGAACATTGTATGACGTGTGTGTGTCATTCCATCCTTCCCTTTTTTCCTTTATTTCCACACATGGAGTCATCCTCAAATTCTCACGGAGTGAATTCTCACTCAATTGGAAAATGACCAGGACAAGTATTTGTAGTGTCGAGTGGAATCATATGCATCATTCACTTCATAAACTTTTTTTATTATCATCATCGTTTGGAGCTTAAGTAAATTGTTGATATGCCTAGACACACACAGAGAGAAGGAGAGAGAGACCCAAAAAAAGAGATAGGGAGATCCGTCAACAGAAGAAGATGGGGGGCTGTCATAAAAATAAAAAGTGAGAGTGAGGACAGATGCAGCAGGGAAAATGTGCCGATACTGACCATTCCATGCAGAAACGGACAAAGACAGTGGACTCTCACAATACAGCCAGTACGACAGTCCAAGGAAAACGTTGTATAAATATATGACAAAGTCAACACACCGTAGCCTGATTATTCTTGTCCATTTGTTAAATTGGGATGTAATTTTTACAGACTTTTTCCTCTCTCTCCATGACTGTCCTATGTATACACACTTCTTTCCTTACTTCCCTCAGTTGTAATGTGTTATGGATTGTTAGTCCACTTTGTTTTGACGTTTATCATTGGAGTTCACGTGTATCCTACACTTTTATGGATGTTGGATCTCTGAGAAGAACAAATGATACATACACACTCACATTATTACGAAGACAGGAGAGAGTGAAGAAGATAGAAGGGAGATGGAACAAAGTTCAAAAATATGAATCATGTCGATAAATCAATAGAACTTTTACGTTCATATTGTATGGATGAGCATTGCTTTTCGTTTGGGCTCAAGGAGGAGGAAGGGAGGAGAAGAAGAGGAGAAGAAGAGGAGAAGAGGGAAGAAAAAAATAAATAGAGAGCCGATTGGGATTTCAAGATGAAGATAGGGTGAGGGTTTTTAGCCTGACATTCCCTCAGTTGACAGTCCCTTTTGCTCTCTCCTTCTCTCTCTCCAGTCTCCGAGGGATAAATGACGAAAACAAGTATGCACTTTCAATGGACACGCCAGTACAAAAGGACGAGGACCACCACTACTACCACCACCACCACCAAAAACTAGAGAGAGAGATGGGGAAAAAATCCTTGTACAAAAATCACCCAAAATGGATTACGTTAGCCATGTAATGTATTGCAATGTCCATATGCTTCTGTGTACATACCCTACACTCCTCTTCTCTCTTTTATGTGTGCGTGTGTGCTACTGTGTGTGTAGTTACAACGGAGGGTTATAACATCCTTATCGAGGTATCCATGCTTTTCCATCCTTCCTACTTTTTTTGTGTTCTGCTCACCCCTATACTGGAAAAAAGAGAGAAAAAAGGGATTTTTGGGTAAGGAAATGAACCTTTCGACATGTCAAGGGGAAATCAAACTCTTCTCTCCTCTCCAACTCTCCACTCCACTTGTACAATCCAAAGTACCCAAAATGTGTATCCCTTTGGGTCTCCAATATTCATGAGAGGAAACGGGAAGGCTGACGTTTATTCCTGCATAAAATACATTATTACAAATAAAATCCAAATGCAGAAATAAAATACATACATTGAGGATTTAACGTTCATGCGTTCATGGAATATTATGATTAGGAGGGTGAGAATGGACAAATTCTCTCTCTCTCTCTCTCTGACAATTAATTCCGGGTGTTGAGAAGTGGACTTGGACTGTGAGAGTAAAATTATCGTTGTACATTTTATTGGATATATTAAAATAATAAAAGATGATTGTAACAGATTGCAGTATAAATTTTTTGTATGTATGTAACCATTTATTCCATTTTAGAGATGAACTTACGGCTACACGGACACAGACACGAACAAAGCAAAGAGATGGACTGTAGACTGTTTTGAATACAGCTGAAAAAATATTTGAATGATCAAGATCAATTTTAATGTATGGCAGTGTGAAGAGGGATCACAGTCGGAGTAGTAAATCTTCTACGGGTAAAACACAAATAGCTTGTCTGTGACGAATGTTCATGTAAGGGGATAGATCCTTGTAGATTGACTCCAGTCCTAGATAAATAACATAAGGTGATGATGATAATACGATCAGAATATACAATGACATGTGCAAAAAAATATTGTGAATTACCACTTGGATGGAAACTGTGGTCAAACTCTAGGATGACTTTGAGATTGGGGAGAAGAGAAAACCCATAAAGACCACTGATGGACGTTATGGGAATCAACTGTCCATTGAAACCCGAATGGAATGCTATTCTCAAAGTTCGAAGATCTATTAAATAAAACAAGTTTTAAAAAAGACGATCAAAATCTGAATATATTTTGTAAGATATAACTAAAAGTATCATCCGGTCTAAGTAACAAACCTTTGAGGTCACAAATGGATGGTCGAACTCTCAATTGCTCGTACCCTTCAACCCGTTCCCCAGACTTTGTGGTGCCTTGAAGACGCCAACAGTCTTCTGAAGACATTCCAGTAAAGTCTGAGTCTCCTCGTGCTCCATTTTGGACATAGGTAATCTCTAATTCTAAAGACTGGAGAAATTTCCATAGTCTAAAGACAAGTGGGAGGGTTGTGGGAGTATTGGACTCGCTGTAGATGATGAGTCGGGTAAAGTTGGGACAAAGTACACGGAGATTTTGCATCCTAGATCGATGAATCAAAAATATAATTAATTACTTCAAACTATGTAATAGTGTATCGTACACAAAATACACACACGAATAAAAGTGGTAGTACCAGAGCTCGGTGAGTCCATCAGCAGCTTTTAATGTGTTGACATTAGGTAAGTCTCCTCTGTAGGCATCGGGGGGTGGGAAATATTTGTTCCATCCAACATGCATCCTTACATGACTGAAGTCCAGTTTAGTCAATTGGGGAAAAGTATCATTCAAGTTAATCCGACATGGAAAAATACGTTGACCAAAATTTACTCCCAATTCTAAAGTTTTAAGATTTTTCAATTTTGGGATTTTGATTCCAGCTAGTGAACATCCTTCAGATAATTCGAGTAACTCCAATGTGTCTTTGTTGACCTCAAACAATTTTTCGTAGGAACTTGTAAGAGCTGATATATCACTGTGTAGAAGAAATCTCAATTTTCGAAGTTGTGGACGAGCATCCACAAATTGGTAAACTGAGCTGGAACTGTCATAACCTCCACATCGAATTTCTTTCACTGTAGATATTTTCCCTGATCTTATCAACACGTCCACATCTCCTCCGATATGAATGTCACGGACAGTTTGTAAATTTGGAGATGAACTCAGGATTTTGAGGACCGTCTCTGAACTACGAAGCCATTGGAAACTTGAAACAAAAAGATTTTAAAATATCATTATAATATAATGTTTATGTTATAAACAAGTGATTGCATTCATTTAGAATCGACCACAGGGTGTCCGGTGTATTTTTTGATCGGGTTTTTTGCATATGGAACATGTAGTACTAAGTGATAGTATAGTATTTATTTTCCAGTATGTTTTTCGGTCTGCGACCCTCACACACATCATTTTGGGCCTGAGTACGGCTTGGCCACAAAGTTCCTCCAAAATAACCTTTTTTGGCCATAGCAGTCAAGGGGAGGGTCATCAAAAACTTGAAAGAGGTAAAAAGTGCTTAGAATTGCCTTGCATGTCAGTCCAGGTGGTTTCCAGATGATAAAAGTTGAAACCAGCCAAAGTGAGGGGGGGGGGGGGGGCCGTTTTGGCAAATTTTTTTGGCGGTATCCGGCGGTTTTTTAAAAGAGTGAAAAACTGCAGTATGTAGATTGACCTTGGGAACTTAGATCCAAAATTTCAGGCATTTTCGTCATAAGATGACTGAGCTATGACTTGACCAAGTCTGCCAAAAATGCAACTTTCCACCCCGCCCCCACCGTCACTTGTGAAAATTTTTTTTTGTCAACATTTTTTTGGATTCATTCACTTAGTACTACATGTTCCATATGCAAAAAACCCGATCAAAAAATACACCGGACACCCTGTGGTCGATTCTGAATGAATTCAATCATGTATTAAATATAAGTAATCACACAAAATGTAAATTGGTTTTACCTTTTTAGTGCTGGTAAAAATAGTTCATCTTGGTTTGTCCATTCATAGTCAAAATTTTCAATCCTCAAATTTTCTACATTGACTGCCCGTTCCTGTAAAATTTCCTGAAGCACCTTTCTGAGCTCAACAGGATTTTTTGCATCTTCTTCGGCATTACCCTCTAATTCTAAAGTTTTGATCTTGTCTCCATTCAGCCGGAAAAATAATTTGACTTCCTCATTATCCAATCTACCTCCATCAAAACTGAAATCAGTGCATGGAAAATCTTTGGAGTTTTCCAAAATTTTATTAAAACTTGGTAAGCATTGACCACGGACAATTTCAAGTTTCAAAGACGTTCCAGTAAATTCTGGTCCATGACGTCCATGTTGTGGAAATCGGCGATATACATTTCCTCCGCTATCGTACCTCATCGTCACCATTGTACAATCTTTCCTTCGAATCACTTCAGAGGCAATTTTACTCCAGATTGAATTGACAAGTCGACATGCCATCAACTCGTGATAATCCAAGGCTTCGATTATTTTATGTAATACCTAAAAATATTCAATATGATTATTTTTGTACGTATCAATAATTTTAAGACATAGTATTTAAACGTTCTATACGGATTAAAATATCTTACCAAAGGATTTCCCAAAGCTTCTGCTCTACCCCTGACATTGACTTCAGTTTCAGTATCTTCGGCCTCTGAATTATCGTCTGATGTATCAGATTCATCTGCCCATTCAAACTTGACTCTCTTTGCAGCACTCATCTTTATAGCTAATTTGACAATTGTATTGCTAATATTTACTCTCGGGTGCTTGGAATTTCGTAGACACCACCAACTAAAGACAACCCCCCAAAATATTACAATCAAATTATTTCATGCTGGTTCTGTTCTGTAGCTAATTTATTGTGTAACTTACATTTGACGATGGAATTCATCTTCAATTTTCTAATTAAAACCACAAGGAAGTGCATGTAATGACACTCCTTTATTTACCACATCTGTAAAAATAAAATGCAAAATATTAAACCGCGGGTCACAAACGGGGAGGCCAAAGGTGATTTCTAAGATGACAACTTTGGATTTAAAAGTTCCACACTAAACTACTTGTTATTTACTGTTGATTAAAATGAGTTCTCTACCTTCCGGCTATAATAATTGTATTTTATTTAATTGAGTTAAATTCCATAATGCTTTCAAAAACTCACCCATGTCAATGTGGTCTAAGCCCATAGAAAGTTTGTATCTGCGCGAAGGCCTCCGGTTCCTGTCATGACCAGCTTTCACTGAGCACGTAAATGCAAAAAGAAGCTTTTTTATTTATTTAAATCCAACTATTGCACATTGGGCACTGGGTCTCCTACTATATACATGTCACTTGTAACATTTTTAAAAAATCTCTAACAGTGTTAAAAAAATTGTTGAAATTTTGGATAAAAATCACATTCGAGGCAACTCTTGCGTTGCCCCCTCCTCCCGCAAAAGTCCTCGCGACTCCTTCGGCCCCGAAAAAACTTTCC